>VMDO01006527.1:44303-99607 GCA_007922755.1 Pedetes capensis
TTTTTTTTTTTTTTTTTTTTTTTTTGTGTGTGTGTGTGTGTGTGTGTCTGTTTAATGTATACAGGTTCTTATTTTTCTACTGACATGTCACAGTTGAGTGTAAAGGGCTGTTTGTACATCAAAGCCAGGTCCTTTGGGTGATTCAAAGAGGTAGGACATCCACCTGGCTCACTATAGAAGCACCCACCCCTATACTTGCTCTTACCCAGAAGGCCAAAAAGCGGTTGGAAACATCTACCCTGCTGCACAGGTTTGGGGATTTTGCCAGTAATTTCTTCAGCATCTGTAGGTTTCAGCTCATTGTGGAAACTCATGTACTTTAACCCCTGGTGCATCTACAGTGGTCTTCAATAGTTTGTCACCTGTAGTCCTCTCAGCCTGCCTTTCGTGCTTTTTCTGAATGGCCTCCAGTTCAGTTTTGGAACATGCACCATGTAGTCACACAGATCTCACCTGGATACCTTCTATCTGACTTTCCTTTATACGTTGTATAAAAAGCCGCTGCGCTTCCATTGGAGGGCCCTGTCAAGCTTCTGCAAGCCTGTTCTGGCAGAGGAGGGCAAGCACACATTCTGCCTGTGGTCTAAATCCAAGACTGAAGGCACAGCTGCTACTTTATGCTCTAGTGGTTCTCTGGTGTGAAATCAGATGGATATCTGGATTATTCTCAGAAGTATCTGTACAAGTAAGCCTCCTGCAGAGCCATTTTGCATAGCTATCTTCTCCAAATTCCCTGGGTGTCTTTCTAGCTGCAGCTGTAGTCGCTCATCCTCCCTGGTGATGGAGCTGCAGTGGCCTCCCTAAGGAGAGAGTGAAGGCTACAAGGTCCTTCCTGACCCATCTAGAGCCTAGGGCCATGAACAGGGGAAGGGGCTGGGCACATCCCAAGCCTCCTTACCCACTGGGCAGTGAGGCCAGCCACCTTTGGCAGGAGGGCCAAAGAAGAACATGGCATGCCAAACTTCGCCTTTCCCCCTAGTGTTTGGTTTTGCTTCATTTTGTTAAATTCAGGAGAAATTAGCAGATAGAAGAGCCCAAAATAAAAAGGCAAATTGCAGGTGCTAAGCTGAAGCTATAAAGAGGTGATATTTCAGGTATGGTCATCTGGACAAACAGCTTGTTGTTGTTAGGAGTCCGACTCGTAGTGACCCTCATAGGGTTTTCAATGGCTGTTTTGAGATTGCCTTGGGAGTGGGTTGCCACGTCCTTCTCCCATTTTGCAGTGCTGGGAATCGAACTCAGGACCTCAGAGACTACAGATCAGCACTCTACTAACTGAGCTAAATCCCAGCCCAGACAAAGCAGCATTACCTAGAACTTCTTAAAAGTGCAATTCTTGTGCCCCAATGCAGACCTACTGAATTATAAACCGTAGGTGGAGCTCAGCAGTGTAGGATTTAAAAAGCCTGCCAGGTGATTGTTCCGTGATTCTCAAATTCTTGGTGTACATCGCAAAGGATTTTCACGTGAACCTGTGGCCTTTAAGAGTGTATGCCATTCCCTAGGTAAACTGGCTACAGATACATGAATATGTCCAATCTTTCTTTATAACTAGATATAAATTATACCTGAGAATGACTTAAATATTAGAGGATAATCAGAGTGAAAGGGTGCTGTCTTAAGGAAATTCTTTATATAAGTACCTTCCCGTAAGTAAGCTCTGAAGTCAGACTGCTTGGGTTTAAGTCTTGCTCTGCTACCTCCTTATTACATAACTTTGAGTAAGTTACTCTGACCCTCCCCAGATGCATTTCAGGGTTATCTGAAAGTACTTAGGAATTTACTGGTTTTGGGCTCTGGAGGCTGAAAAGCCTAAAATCAAGGGGTGGCGTCTGGTGAGGGACTCTTGCACCATCAGAGAGAATTAACCCACTCAAGTGAAAATGGTATGAGTCCATTATTGAAAACAGCCCTGCTGACCTCAGTGCCTCTCTGAGAGGTCCTTCCTGCCAATCATGTCACATTAGCAATTTGGTTTCACAATGAGACTTGGAGGGGACAAACATTCAAGCCATGGCAGGTCCCGTAACAGAGTAAATGCTTAAAAAGACTTACTAATAAAGCCAATTTTAAAATTCCAAACATGACAATCCTCTGAATAGCTCTTTTTGTTCCCACTTCTCGCCTCACCTTGCTGTGGCTTCATTCTGGGCAGTGGTCCAACTTTAGGCTTGAGTGTGTCTGGCTCTTCCAGTCCATTAGTATGAGTTAAAGATGTTCAGGGAGGAAAAGTTTTCTGCTTTTGAGACGGCATTTCACTGTGTAGCTCACACTGGCCTCGCACTCGCTGTCCTGCCTACACCTTCCGAGTGCTGGGACTACAGGTGTGCACTGCCAGGCCCAGCTGTTGACCACTCTTTTTGTTTTTTTTTAAAGGATGGTATACCTGCTTAAAAACTGCATAAATTAGCAGTATGTAGAAATGTTGGCTAGGGACATTGCAAAAATGGCAGAGCAAGAGATACCAGCCTTCATTCCCATACAAATATAGATGGCTTCCCGCAAAACAGCGTACCCATGAGGACTCAGAGGCCCATTTAAGTCTCTGCAGCAACAAAGTAAAGCAAAACAAACATCATCCCCACACAGCGCATCTGACACACAAGGAGATCATTAAGAACAAATAAGAGCAGAGGTCTGAGCAGCTGTACCTTGGGCCACTGAGACAACAGCCATTTCCTCCAGAGAACCCCAGACAGTTGCATACCTTGGCCCCATGAAGCAGCCTCTGTTACTGCACTCCAGGACCAGAGCTGCCATCTGTCCTGGCCTACATAGGCCCCGCACCCCACTGTGGACCCTGTAGGCAGACGCCACCTCTCAACCTGGGCTCTGTGGCTGTCCACTTTAGACCCACACCTGAGATATGGCAGCCATTCCATAAGCTAGTCTGTGCCATGGGCCCCAGAGCCAAGTCTTCGCACGCTGAGATGCCTGTGCAGCTGCCATGGACAGCCCATGCTCCAGGCCCTGGCCCCAAGGCTGTACTGTGCCCATCTACAATTCAAACATCAGAGCTCCTGATGGAGCAAGGGTGCTGGCATCCGGGGCCAGTGTGGATGAGCCTCCACCGTCGATGCCAGGCCAACGCCCATAGAGAACCAGACCTCCCCTTGGCCTTCCAATCTCAGTAGCCCACATGCATGCATGCGCCCTTCTTCCCAGCTGACCACTTCACAAAGACCCATCCTCACCCACCAGCAGGTGTGCCTCATTCACCTGGGAGCCAGTGCCATTACCACGCTCGACCCCAGGGTGATACACCCACCAATGCTGTGGGCTTCGGATCCATGCCACCCATGGGCACCACGCATCAGAAACCAATGCCACTGCCACAAGTGGGCCACAGCTAGACGCAGTGCCAAGAAGAACCTCAGCTGTAACTTCTTCAATGGAAGAAAGCCAAGACCAGGACTCTAGCAGACATCACCACTGAAGACTCAAAAAACCCACACATACACTCACAGTGTAGACTGCTGAGGATCCTGCAATGTTTGTTGCAACTGACCACACCTGCACAGACACAAGGCTGCTGCACCCTCACTTGTGCCAGAACCACTGCACCCAACAGTCAGCACCTTTACAGTACCTTACTCCAAGGGAAAGTCTTCTGCTGTAAACCCAGCCTGTAAACCCTGGCAGAGGTGGTGGCCCTCCCAAACACAAAGAATCAGCATAAGCCAACAAACATGAAAAACCAATGAGCCAAAACCAAACATGAGCACGACAATTTCTCAGTAGCTGACCTCCAAAGAATTGGAGATCTGTCAACTACATGCATGGCAAAGAATCCAAACTAACCATTTTAAGGAGGATCACCAAACACCAAGAAAATTCAGAGAAACAGTTCAACAAAATCAGGAAAACAGTAACAAGATGAGGAATTTAGCAGAGAAACTGACATCATAAACTCTGGAACTGAAATATAAGGAATAAAATGAAAAATGCAATAGAGCTTGTGTATCAGCTTTACATTATTGTAACAAAATATCTAAGACAATCAACTTGTAAGGAAGAAAGGTTGATTTTGACTCACCATTTTGGAGGTTTCATCCATGGCTGATTAGCTTCTTTTGGGCCTGTGGTAAGGCAGTACATCATCGTGGGGGCACATGTCAAAAGAAGATGCTCACCTGTTGGAGGAAGGAAGCAAAGAAAGAGTAAGGGATTGGGATCTCAATATTTCCTCCAAGGGCACAACCCCCCCACCCAAGGACCAGACTTTCTCCTACGAGGCCCCACCACTTAAAGGTTCTGCCACCTCCCAGTAGCACCACAAGCTGAGGGACCAACATGAACACATGGACCTTTGGAAGACACATGTCCAAACCACAACAGGTCAACAGCAGAGCTGCCTCAGCATGTCAACCTGAAGACAGGTATCCCCCCACCCCCGCCCTGGTACTGGGGGTTGAAACCAGGGCCTTGAGCCTGCATGCTTTGCAAGTGCTGGATCACTGAGCTGCACCCTCAGCCCATTTTTTTTACTTTTTGAGACAGGGTCTTGCTAAATTACGTAGACTGCCTCTGGTCTCGAACTTGCAATCCTCCTGCCTCCACCTCTCGAGTCGCTGGGATTACAGGCGTGCGCCACCATGCCCGGCATAGGTTTGTTTTTTTAGTACAGTTTTCCTTTGGAATCTGCAGAAGATTGGTCCCAGGATCCCCTTCAGATGTCAAGATCCACGGATAGCTGTTTATATGAGTGGACATCATATCTGCACATAGTCTATGAAGTTCTCCTGTAGACTTTAAGTTATCTCTGTAATACTTAATACAATGCAAATGCTAGTAGCTCTGTTTTTTATGGTCTAATGACATGAAAAAGTTTGTACATGTTCAGTTCAGACACAATTTTTGTTTTTTCAAATATTTTCAATTCACAGATATCAATCCCACAGATGAGAGGGCCAATTTAATATGTAGTCAAAGGAGAAAAAAGAAAGTGAAAAATTAATTCCTACAGAATTTATGCCTGCAGTTATACCACTGTGGCATCGGATACTGTCAGATCTCGGAAGCTAAGCAGAGTCAGGCCTGGTTAGTACTTGGATGGAAGACTGCCTGGGAACACCAGGTGCTGTAGGCCTAGGAGACAGACCCAGCAACCCACTCCCCCCACATCCAACCCCCCCCAAAAAAAACATCTGTTGAAAACCCTTTGAATAGTGGAGAAGCACTAATAATACTGTTTTGCCTGTTGTACATAGGGTCACTATGACACTGACTTGACAGCACCTAACAACAGGATTCATGAGACAGCTTCAAGAGAGAAAATATTCAAATTATGAGATTTAAAGAAGGAAATGTTTAAAGAAATAATAGTTGTTCAGGTGCCATGGTACACATCTGTAATCCCAGCAACTTGGGAGCCTAACGCAGGAAGACTGAGTTGGAGGCCAAAGGCAGCCTGTGCAACTTTGAGAGACCCTGTCTCAAAAAATAAAATCAAGGCTCAGTGATGGAGCAGTTGTCTACTATGAGAGAAGGCCTGGAGTCAATCACTCAGTACTTCAAATAACAATAGTAGTAATATTACTCATAATAGTAATAATAGTTTGTTGTTAGTTGCAGTCGAGTTGTGTCCAATTCACAGGGACCCTCATAGGATTTTCAATGGCTGATTGTTTTCCGGATTGTTTTGGGAGTGGACTGCCATATACTTCTCCCATTTTTGTGGTGCTGGGAATCAAACCCAGGTCCTCAGAGAGGGTGGAACAGCACTCACCCATTGAAAATCCTATGAGGGTCACTATTTAGGAGTTGGACATGACTCGATGGTCCCTAACAGCAACAGTAGTAACAGTAGTAGTAGTAATAGTAATAGCTGAAAATGCCCCAGATCTGAAAACAGATACAAATATCCAGGAACAGAAAGATCAAAGTTACACATCAGATTCAAGCCAAATAACATTACACCAAGACATATTATAATCCAACTGCCAAAACAGAGGACCCAAAAAGCTTAAGAAATAATATCACATGTCAGAGAATTCTTAATTTTACTACCAGGAGATTTCTTAGCAGAAATCTTATGGACCAAAAGAGAAGGGATGATGTAGCCAAGCTCTGAAGGAAAAAACCTGCGAAACACAAGAGTTCACCTGGCTAAGCTGCCCTTTAGCAATGGAGAGAGACTTGCCCAGATAAAAGCTGTGCGCATTCACTACCCGCAACTTGCCTTTTAAGACATTAAAGGAGGAAGTTCTTCAGGCTGAAAGAAAAAGATCAGCACCATGGGAACACACATAAAACTCACTGGCAAAAGTAAATGCTCTATCCCTAATACTTTCATGGTGGTTGTATAAATCCTTCATGTCTTTAGTGAGAATGCTAAAAGAAAAAACTTAAGCATGTTTTATTGACTGTGCAAACACATTTGACTGTGTAGATCATAACAAATTATGGATAATATTGCAAAAAATAGGAATATCAGAGCACTTAATTGTACTCGTGAGGAATCTGTACATGGACCAAGAAACAGTCATTCAAACAGAACAAGGAAACATTGCTCGGTTTAAAGTCAGGAAAGTGTGTGTCAGTGCTGTATCCTTTCACCGTACCTCTTCAATCTCTATGCTGAGCAAATAATCTGAGAAGCTGGACATTATGAAGAAGAATGTGGTGTCGTGATTGGAGGAAGACTCATAAATAGCCTGTGTTATGCAGATGATACAACTCTACTTGCTGAAAGTGGATTTGAAGCATTTACTGATGAAGATAAAAGAACACAACCTTCAGCAGGGATTGCAACTCAACATCAACAAAACAAAAATCCTCACACCTTGGTCAGTACCCAACTTCACGATAATGGAGAAAAGATTGAGGTTGTTCAAGATTTTGCCTTATTTGGTTCTATAATCAACACCCGTGGAAGCAGCAGCTGGGGTTTTCTTCACGGGTGATGAAAAGTTTTTGAACCTGAAGCCAGGCATGGTAGCGCACACCTGTAATCTCAGCGACTTGGAAGGCAGAGGCAGGAGGATCACAAGTTCCAGACCAGAGGCAGTCTGTGTAATTTTGCGAGCCCCTCTCTCAAAAAAGTTAAAAAAAAAAAAAAAAAAGGGTTTTGAACCTGATAAGGTAGTTGTTCCACAGCATTCTGAGTGCACTGACTACCAAACTGCACACTTTAAAATGGTTGTCTGGGTGCAGCAACACATCCAACCCCAGCAACTCAGGATGCTGAGGCAGGAGTATGAGTTCCAGGCCAGAGGCAGCCGGCATAACTTAGTGAGACCCTATCTCAAAATAAAAAAATGGGCTGGGGTTGCAGTCCAATGGAAGAGTACTTGTAAAGTATGGGTGAGGCTGTGGGTTCAACCCCTCAAATACCACAAAAATAAAGGAACTAATTTTATGTAGTGAATTTAACCACAATTGAAATAGTGGGGGAATCTTTCTCAAATTAGTAACAACTCTTCTAGGAAATTAAAGACAGAGTAGAAAGAATAGAAATCTTAACATCAACTGAACTACTGAAAAATTCACATAGGGATTTCCATTCCTAGTCTTTCTACATCCTCATCCTTTCGGAGGTTGCTACCTCAGCAGCAGCAAGCCACTGGTTACTTAAAGGAACTTTGTTGTTGTTAGGTGCCATGTAGTTGGTATCCCACTCTTAGTGACCCTATGTACAACAGGCAAAACACTACTGCCAGTGCTTCTCGATTCATAGGGTTTTCAATGGCGAATTGATTTTTGGGAGTGGGTTGCCAGGTCCTTCTCCCAAGCCTTCTTCACCCAATGTTCCCAGGCAGTCTCCCATCCAAGTATGAACCAGGCCCGATGCTGGTTAGCTTCTGAGATCTGACAGGCTCGGATGCCATAGTACTATGGCTGCAGGCAAAGGAGCTTTGTTGTTGTTAGGTGGCATCAAGTTCTATCTGACTCATAGTAACCCCCATAGGGTTTTCAGTGGCTGACTGTTTTGGGATTGCCTCGAGAGTGAACTGCCATGTATTTCTATTTTTGCGGTGCTGGGAATCGAACTTGGGACCCCAGAGACTGTAGAGCAACACTCTACCAACTAAGCTAAATCTCAGCCCCCAAGCAAGCTTTAGCCATTTTATAATCTGCATTGCCTCCACTTTCTGACACAGCTGATGTTTGCTTATCATTTTAGGAATTTAGCTTTAAGCAAATCAGCTTGCCTTTCCAACCCCTTTTACACAGAAGCTCAATTCTGGCATTATTCTTTGTAAGTAACAGCTGTGATTATACAGCCTGCACCCGTCCCACTGTGGCATCAGATCTTGGAAGCTAAGCAGGGTTGGACGGACCTGGTTAGTACTTGGATGGGAGACCGCCTGGGAACACCAGGTGCTGTAGGCTTGGGAGACAGACCCAACAACCCACTTCCAAAAAGACAGTCAGTCATTGAAAACCTATGAATAGCAAAGTAGCACCACCAATAGCGTTTTGCCTGTTGTACATAGGGTCGCTATATGTCAGACACAAAACTCAATGGCACCTAATATCACCACCACAAACTTAAGTTCTTTGGAGTCCTCTATTTTTAGGGTTCTAAGATCAAAAAGTTCAATAACTGCTACCTTATTATATATATATATATATATATATATATATATATATATAGAGAGAGAGAGAGAGAGAGAGAGAGAGAGAGAGAGAGTGTGTGTGTGTGTGTGTAGGGGATACTCACTGAATTGTTACACTTCTAGAAAAAGTTTAGGTCTGTCTTCAAAGCTGACAGCCAGTTGTCTTGACTTACAGAATGGAGTCAATAAGTTAAGGTCTTTTGGGTAGTCAGTGTGGGTAATAGAGAACTCTTTTCAGAGAGAACATGAGAAACAAGAAGCCTACAAACTATCATATAATTCCTTTCATTTAGGCTAAAAGGATAGAGATACAGTCTCTCTGAACAAAAGTAAGGAAACAACACTGAAGTGTGGTACCAAGAGATTAAAAAAAATGAAAAGTCAGCAGTAAATGTTCTGGAGTCATTCCTCCCTAGACCATGCACAATGCAGAGTCTACCACTCATCATTGCTCGCCATCCCCATCATTTCACGGAGCCTCACTTTATGTTATGAAAACGAGATGGTATGTCTTGCAGGGTTTAAGTAATGAAGATAAGCAATAAATACTAACAAAGCATTCCATATTCATCTATTTGCTCAACACAATGAACATTTAACAACTGTGATTATGCCTAGTAAGGCAAAAAGGATAAAAATATAAAGTCCTACTCTCAGATGTAGGTGTATGTGACAATGCAGTACATGGATCAATTACAGATTGCATCCCCATTTACTTAAACTTTATTCACCATCTCTACTGAATATGAAGAAACAGGAGCTCTATTACATTACTGCATTAGCTTCCTGTTGTAACAAAATACCTGGCATGAAAGAGAACGGACCAGAGTCCCAATATCCCCAGTAATGTCACTTCCTTCCACTAGGACCCATCTCCTAAAAGTTCCACCAGCTCCCAATGGTACCACAGGCCCTTACCCCATGAACCTGTGAGAGAGATACTTCATATACAAAGTTAGCAATTATTAAAACCAACTAGCCTGATAAAGCCAGGTAAGATAAACTCTCAAACAGAACTCCTAAGTTACACTTAATGGCATGCAAGTTTTAAATACACTAGATGACAGTATGTGCAATTTTTTAAAGTACTAATACAAGCCAAGTATGGCGCTGTACACCTGTATTCCCAGTTCCTTGGGAGGCTGAGGTAGGAAGATCGCAAATTCGAGGTAGCCTGGAAAATTTAGCAAGACTTTGTCATGAAGTGAAAAAGGGCTGGACCTTAGCTCAGTAGAAGAGTGCTTAACCTACTATGCCCAAGATCCTGGGTTCAATCCCTAGCACTGCATTGCTTTGTAGGACAGTTTGTTCAGAAAGCATAGGCTAAGGTCTAGGAAGACCTATGCTCAAGCTTTACTTTGCAGAGTTGCCAAAAGGATTAGAGCTAATGCACTTTCAAGTACCTATCACTTTGTACTAGTTTGCCAGGGCTGCCATAACCACAGAGTGGGTGATTTTCTCACAGTGGTGGTGGTTGAAGTCTGAGATCAAGTGTTGGCAGGTTTGGTTTCTTCTGAGGCCTCTTTCTTTGCCTCGTAGATGGCTGTCCAACTAGTCATCCTTTTGTGTATGTCTGTGTCCAAGCCTCTTCTCAGAACACATCACACAGGCTCAGCACTCACCAGCACCATCTCGTTCTGCCTTCTCACCTCCTTGAACACACTGCTTCCAAATGCAGCAGCACTTTAGCACCTAACCTGCCGTGCTCAGCATCTCAGCCCCTCACCAACACTCCTGAGGGAAGGCTGGTTTGTTGCTCACAAGTTCCACTGACACTTGACCAATGTGCTAAAACTGCACGAGATGCCATGCTTACCTGAGACACTTCCAGGGAAAACAGAGGGGAAAACTTATCGCAAAGTACATGAGTGGCCTGCATGTCTGAATCAGCCACTCAGTGTGGCAGCTGTGCCACAATCAACAATACTGAGACAGAGGCCATCAGGGCAGCTGATGCAGTGAAAGGAGTCAAAGCAGTAACAAAGCCAAGACTCCAAATAATGTAAGAGACAAGAGAGCTGCTACCGGTGTGGATAAATGAAAACCAGCAGCTGGGGAGCTTTTCAGGGGCCACACTCAGCTAAAATGCAGCTCTGCAACTGTACGCAGATCACACTAAAGACTCCCCTGAAACTTTCAAGGCAAGGCCATAAGCTGGTTTGAGAAAAAAAAATTTTTTTTGGTGGTCCTTGAGGGTTGAACCTAGAGCTTTGCACATAAATTTGCGAGTGCTTTACCACTGGGCTGCACTCCCAAACCCTTCCTCATTTATTTTGAAACAGGGTCTCACTAAGTCACACAGGCTGCTTTTGGCCTAGAACTTGAGATCCTCCTGCCTCCAGCTCTCATGCTGCTGGGATTACTGGGGTGTGCCACTGCACCTGGCGTGGTTTGAGAAACTTAATAAAGTAAGCAGAATTCACACCGTGGTTAGGCATGGTGAGGCTGCAAGTGCCAACAAAGAAGCTGCAAAAAAGTGCCTTGCAAAACTCAAAGTATAGGTAGACATTGTAGGGTTTGTTCCACAGGTTTTCAACTGTGAGGAGACAGGTCTGTTTTGAGAAAAAATAGCAAACAGGACCTTCATCACACAAGAGGAGACTTTAAACTGAAGCCATTGCTTGTCTACCATTTAAGAGAAATGACATTCTGAAGAACCGGCTTAACATAATGTGGAAGGCAAATACAAAGTATGCGTAACCTGGCAATTTTCTCATGAATGTGTGCCTAAAATCTTTGTCCTGTCAATGAAAAAATACCTTCAGGAAAGTTGCCACTGGGAGTCTTTCTTACCATGGACACTGCTCCTCCACACCATCTGCCCAGGAGACACTGATGCAGAAACGCAATTTGATTTCAGTCAAGTTTTTTTCCAACATATACAACTGCCCTTCTCCAGCCCACGGACCACGAAGTAATATCAAATTTTAATAAACTACACAAAAGCTCCTTCTCAGAGGTGCTATGAAGTCACCCCTGATACTCAGCTGGCAGTTTCTGGAAGGAGCATTTTAACATTCTTCATCACATGAGTCTCCCAGACAACACTTGGGGTGATGTCTCCTACTGGACAATGAACTCTGCTTGGCCGAAACTGTGGCTGGATACTGTCACAGAGACAGATTCTGAAGGATCTGAGGATGAAGATGAGCCAAGGAGACTGTATCTCAGGGAAAGACCATGGGCCTGGAGGTCAAGGCTAATGTCTTTTTTTTTTTTTTTTTTCCATACTAGGGGTTGAATCCAGGGCCTTGCACTTGCATGCTATGCAAATGCTGAACCACTGAGCTGCACCCCCAGCCCTTTTTTTTTTTTTTTTTTACTTTTTGAGACAGGGTCTCGCCAAGTTACACAGAGTTCCTCTGATCTCGAACTTGTGATCCTCCTGGCTCTGCCTCCCAAACCGCTGGGATTACAGGCGTGCACCACCATGCCCAGCTGATGCTAATGTCTTTGAGGAGTTGGTGGAGGAGCACTGAGAAGAGCTCATGACAGAACTGCAGGACCTGGAGAAGAAACAGCTAGATAGTAGCACAACAATGTGCAGAGGAGGGGGAAGAGGAGCAGAGGGAGGGACTTTCCACTTCAGTGCTAAAAGAACCGTGTGCCACATGGTCAGAAACGCAAAGCTTTTTTGAAAACCATCACCCTGACAGAGCCAGAACAGACTGTGTTCTTAACTTTGTAAATAACAGGATCATATCCCACTTTAGAAGGATCCTTATGAATAGAGGAAAACAGATTTCCACTGAGAGTTTGTTAGATTGCCATCTACACCTGCCGTTGAAGAACTGCAGGCAAAAAGGCAAAAAGCCTCCAGAAGATGAACTGCCTGCAGTAATTATGGGAGGGGACTCCTCTTCCAAACAATAACCACCCACTCCTCTCACCCTTCCTCACCACCACGCACTCAAGCCATCTGTTCTTAAAAAAGGCAAGATGATGTTTTGTTTTAAATATTTAGTACTGTAACGATTAAATTGCATTTTCAATGAAACATATTTGAAACAAAACTACCTTTTTACATATCCCACATTATAAAATACTATGAACAATACAAGGTCGCTGGCCATTGGTGGGTGTGGGAACCAAGTAAATATACCTATGTTATCTCTTATGTGGAAAAAGTGCTTGGTGCTCAAACCAAGGGGCACTCAACCAGCCTTCCAGAATGGATTGTGGGCTGGGCACGGTGGCACACGCCTATAATCCCAGCGGCTCAGGAGGTGGAGGCGGGAGGATCGCAAGTTCGAGACCAGAGGCAGGCTGCGTAATTTAGTAAGAGTCTGTCTCAAAAAAGTAAAAAAATGGGCTGGGGGTGCAGCACTTGCAAAAGCATGCAAGTGTGAGGCCCTGGGTTCAATTCCCAGTACCAGGAAAAAACAAACAAACCAGAATAGATTGCAGTTGAGTCCTGAGGGACCACTGTAGTCACGTGCTGGCTTACTGAGTATTAACTTCAAAAGAAGCTTGGGGGGAAATTCACCCCAGATCACATCTCAATTGTTTAAAGCATCTAGCACTGTGCTTGGCACACACTGGGTCTTTGATATATGATAGCTACTATGAAGCAAAAAACAAGAAAAAAGAACAAATTCTGAACAGATTTAGTAAAATTCTATGATACTAAAGGGAATGAATCCCACCCCAACTCCCATGGTGGGCATGAACACATGGCCTGGCACATGCTAGGTAAGCACCCCACCACTAAGCTACTGCCACATCTCAAGATTAGCTCTATGATTCAGACATACTGGGTTATTTGACTAAATGACTTCTAATTTGACTCCCTGAGAGAGCTGATAATCCCTCCAGGAATCATAAGAGATCCAGGATGAAAGAAAAGTTAACAATGTTTTCTGCCAATTCAGTTTTAGGGGGTTAAAAAATGCCCTCTTTACACTCCCCCTACGATGGTAGGAAGAGACTTTCTCTTGCTGACATAAGGTCTTGAATCTAGGTATATGCATTTGGACTTACACACATGTACCAAAACATTAGGATGGAAATAAGTCTAAGAGGAGAAAGTGAAGAAAAATTTTCACACACTCTTCCTCTCAGTGTATGCTCCACTTTAGAAGACCCAAAAGACTGGTCTTGGGAAATGAAAAGAAAAATGGACAGATTTTATACTAAATCTTATCCACCTGGCCTCAGAAGTCTGCCATAGAGTTAGATACGGGAAAGGTCAACTATGATTGTGCCCAAAAAAGAGAAGTACTTACCACTGCCTTTGTCTTACATCCTCACTCCACCAATACCTATACAACAAGGCAATTACACTAGTTTCTGAAAATCCTAATATAGATTTATCTAATTTTACTTATTAGTTTTTTGATAGATTCAGTTTCATCCAACATCCTATCTATATTACAGAAAATAACTACAAGTTGCTATCTAAAGGAAAGCTAACGAATGACATTATTTTAAAAATGCTTTTTAAAAATTTGTTTTATGAATTCAAGTTTTTACTTACTAGCAACTGAGTACAATGAAGACATATGAAATATACTTTTTAAATCAAGGTAAAAAACACATTTTGATGTAAGCATTTTAAAACACTTTATTAAGATTTTTACCAATAACAGAAAAATCATTATTTTGCATAAGTGAAAAGCACCAAAGAGAATTTGGCACCATTACTCTGATGAATTCCAGAGTTACTGGTTTCCAGTTCTTCTAAACTATACTGTTATTTAGTAATCAAAGTTGTCATAAAGAATACCAAATTCAGTAACTCCAGAAATAATACCTAACAAGCACTGACACTATACTCTTTTAATTTCTCCTAAATTCACATATATATACTAACTTAGCTCATCAAACACAAATCTTCCTTGCAACTAAACAGATTAAATACATAATACTATCTTTCATGAAACAAGATTATTAATATCAAAGGAGAGTAAAGCATCAATGTTACTGAAGAATCAGTAATTCCATTTCACTTCAGATGACTTTTGATGTTCAACAATAATATTTTAAAGACTCCTATACAGGCCAATGGGCTGGGATTTAGCTCAGTTGGTAGAGCGCCACTCTGCAGTCTCTGAGGTCCCAAGTTCTATTCCCAGCACTGCAAAAATGGGAGACGGATGTGGCAATACAGTCCCGAAACAATCAGCCACTGAAAACCCTGTAAGGGTCGCTATGAGTTGGACACAACTTTACAGCACCTAACAACAACATACAGGCTAATATACAGCCTATTTTTCTTTTATGAGAGAAATGTACGGACAGTCCCCTTGATGATTCCCCTGCAAATAGGGCATTTTCTTAGAGAAGGGGCACATTCCTGGCATACTACCAGATGACCACAAGGAATGAATACAATAGAAACTTCTTTGTCCATACACACTTTACAAGTTCTTTCCTCTTGCAACCTCCTCAACTGTTCTTCCAATGACAGACCTAGTAACAAAAAAGAACTTTAGTGAAATTCTGTTTCTACATTATCTCCCAATTTAAAAAGTAACAGAGGTGACATGCTGGTTTTAAGTCTTAATTCCACTTTACCTGAAACATCTTCTGTTGGAATATACTTCATATTCTTTTCCACTGAAGAAAGCAAACATACAAAAAACATCATTCTACCAAATACAAAATTATTTTACCTACTATATACTAAAGGACAGATTCTAGCTACATATTATCAGGGCTTATGACATTCAGGTGTATTACCTGGACAATGCCTACAGGCACACCAGCCTGGAGGCCAACCTCATCAGATCCCAGCACTGAGCCACGCTCCATGTGCCTTACATCCAGCTGTCTCTTTTCTACTCATTAAGGGTAAAGAGCCTGCAACCATAGCCCTGTGCCATCCAATCCCAGCAGATCTCGGAAGCTAAGCAGGGTGGGGCCGGGCCTGGTTAGTCCTTGGATGGGAGACTGCCTGGGAACACCAGGTGCTGTAGGCTTGGGAGAAGGACTTGGCAACCCACTTCCAATAAACAATCAGCCACTGAAAACTCTATGAATAGCAGAGAAACACTGACAATAGTGCCAGGCATGGTACAGTGTTGGGTAGTGTTTCATCTGTTGTACACAGGGTCACTATGAGTCAGACCCAACTTGACAGCACCTAACAATAACAACTACCACCTAAACAATAAAAAAAAATCACTTTTTTGGGACATGTAAAATATATAGATTACCATTTGCTAACTACATTTATTTTGCTTGTTGCGTAGAGAGAGGAACATAACCCTAAGGATTTCTAAATGATTTCCCCAATAAACTCACCAAATAAGTTCTCATATAACGTAGAGTCAATTTCTTTTAGACAGTTTTTGAAGATGTTGGCTGCAGCATTCCCTTTAACTAAAATGGTATCGATGAGTTCTCTTGCTTGTAAAGGTATCTGTGTTTTTTGTTTAATAATATCATGTTCCTGTTTATTAATTACATTGTCCTTTAACAGACTGTCCAGGATGGGAAGGACACAGGTCAACTGCTGAAAGAGAGCCATTCTATTCTTCCGAATTAATGACAAGTCATCTTCATTTAAAAATAAGAGAAAAGGAAAAACTCCATTAGATTTTAAGTTCCCCCAACCATAGTCATATAGTTACTGACAACAGACCCTACAAACAATGTAGGCAGTAAACAGAGCTTGAACAAGAAGAAAATCATCTGCACTGCAATGTCTGTCATTTGAAGAAACTTTCACATTAAACATGTCATAGAATACAGTGTCTCTGTTTTCCTAATTTTTAAGTCTAAAATAACATCCTAGGACCTCACCTCTCTAGTTTATTCTGTTGAAAATAGCAGAATATTTTAGACAATAGTAAAGACTTTCCCCTCTGGATTCCCTTTACCATGGAACTAAAAATACTGACCTCTATTTGCATTATATCACTTTACTTTTTTATAAGCACCTCCATATCAACTGTCTCATTTGATATAAATAAACAGCCTGTCTATTAAACATGGCAAGTATTACTGCCTCTCATTTCCAAATAGGGAGAAAGATGGAGAATAGAAAGAGTGGTTCATCCAAGGTCACAGAATAAGTTGTAAAACCAGGTGTCCTACACCAGTGTTCTTTTCAACACCACACACTTAAGCAGAACTATTGTGCCATAGAGCTTGAGTTACAAAGTCAAGACAAACCTAGGCTCCCACACAAGTCTAGCCACTTAGAACCCATGTGCCCTAATGTCCCTCCATATGCCTCAGTTTCCTCATCTGTAAAACATGGATAACTACAGTATCTTCCTCAAAAAGTTCAATAGGATACATATAAAAGACTGAGCACTGTATCCCATACATAGTTAGCAAATGTTATCATTTTATAAGTCCACATTTGCACCAATTTTAAAAAACTATGTATGAATCAAGCGTTTCCCCTTTAACCTCAAATCACATAAAATTTTAGTTATTTTATCATATTTATGGAATATGGACATGAATTCCTAAGGTATTTTTCGTGAGGTTCTTTTGGTATCCCAATCACTATAAACTTATTTCCAAACTTCAACAAAAGAAAAAAAAACTAAAGTACACTGTTACAAGGCATGAGTTTACCTTGAAAAATAAATAAGAAATCTACTTTCCTTCCCCTTTCACATCCTTCTAGAAGTGAACTGTTCTGTTCATCTCAGAACTATGAGATTCCCTTCTCCCATCACAACCCACCATTCTACTTCAATATTCTCCTCACTGCTAACAAAGCTGCTCTTCACTCTTTGAAGAGCCCAGGTCATTCCCTGTTCTCCTGGCATGAAAGCTGTCCCTTGACTTAGCTTATCTCCCACTCTAATCTAGGTTTCAAAGACCTTCTTCACTTAGCATACTTAACTCTTCTTCCTATTTCTTCCTTGGCCTATCCCTTGTTAACCCTCTCAAATCCATAATTCAAGACTACTCTCTGATCCCCTGCCCAAAATAGGAGAAAGTCACAAAACTGAGGTGACCAGCTTTATTACAGTGATTTCATATAGCCATACTTGGGTTTCACTACTGCTTAGCAATCATTTAATCTTTTTCACTTTCCTTAGGTCCTTTCTTTAACCAAGTTGCTCCCACTTCCCAAATCAATCTGTTTAGTAGAGGGGTTTAAATGCAGCTCGGTGGTAGAATGTGCTTAGCTGCATCAAGCCATGGGTTCAATCCCTAGCACCAAAACCAAACCAAACAAACAAAAATAACTAGTAGAAAAAAATTCTTATATTCAAGGTACTGTGCTAAAGTGTTTTATTTGCAACATGTAGTTTAACTCCTACGGCTATTATGATCACTATTTTACAGATCATGAAGCTGAAGTCTAGTTGAAAAACATGCCAGCCTAGTATCTGATGGAAAGCAGAATTTAAACACAAACCTGTCTCAATCTATAAGTTTTAAAACATTTTGCTCCATGGCCACACAGTAAGATTGTCTTTAACTACTCTTACCTTTACTTTCAAGCTTAAAAAGAAAGTGTCTTCCAACCCAAGTGCCAATTTACACTACATATGGAACTTTCACCTCCCTGCTGGCTCTTCATCCTGTCTCCGCATACAAGTCTTCCAGCTAGTCTGCCTGTTCCTTGATAGCAATCACAATGATTAGCACAGTATTTGGCCCTGATGTTTATGGTCAGTAAATATCTGTTGTTACTCAAAAAGACTTGTTTGGGAAGGTTGAGACTGAATGCCAAAATCATTTCCCTGCTATCCTTTGGCTGAGAAAAGGATTCTCATCAAGCCCCAGGATTTCAACAAAAGTTCTACTTTTTGTGTAAGAATCACCTAGAAAGCATTAGTGAGTATAATATTAAGAACAGGATTTGGATGAAGTTTTTTTTTTTTTTTTAAAGTAGAAATAAGATATGGGTCAATTTTAAAATCTTGCTTTTCAAATTGAAGTCTGTTATATATGAGGAAGAAATGCAATATAGCTCAAGAAACAAGCTCATTGTGCTAAAATTCCCTGATTGGCATAAATAAGAAAATGTTATCAGAAAATAAACATTCAGAAAAACACTGTAGCCAATGGTTCTCAATTAGGGGCAACTGAGAGGGGCACAAAAGAAGGTGGAGTTTAGAAATGACTCCAGGAGTTGTTACCAGCAGTTAATGGGTGTGTGACAAGGATGCAGCCCTGTTTCACAGGAGACCATCCTAGGAGCCCCAGTGAGAATAACACAGCTAACAAGCATCACAAAGTACCTGACGCCACCTCTTCAGCTTGTCTCTCCTTTTCTTCTTCTCTTCTTTCATCTTCAGCATTAAGAAGTGCTGACACAATATCATTCACGGTCTTGTAGTTCTCTCCCGTGCTTAGGATTTTACTCTGGACTGTCTGTTTTACCAGGCTTCTACCAAAGCCCATTTCCAGAGCTGCCTGAACCACAGGTGTATTCATCATGACTGCATCTTCTGCATGGTTTTCTCCAGGTCCAAAATGAACAACTATTTGAAAAACCATTTGCCAATATTAAATTCCACAAATATAAAACTGTGGAAAAGAATAATGACTAGGGCACAACCTTTATTCTCATATCCTGATTAGGGAAATGAGCTATATCCATCAATTACCTGTAACTCCAATAAAATCTGAACTCAATAATGGTTAAATGAGAGTATATTAATATACTATACTTTAAATCACTCTCTGGACTATACCCTAGACCTACTTAATAAAAGATTCTCTAGGGATAAGACTCAGCAATCTGTGTCTTTAACCCCCCCAAACGATTCTGATATACATTCATTTTTGGAAACAAATATACTACACGTGTCTATCAGCTTGTCATGCTGTGGGGGCCTGTGTGTTGCTGTGATGCTGAAAGCTATGTCACCAATATTTCTGATAGCAGCAGGACCACCCATGGTGGACAAGTTTCAGCTCAGCTACCAGACTAAGACACATGAGGGAGAAGGACCTGGCAGTCCACTCCCGAAACAGCCAATAAAACTCCTATGAACAGCAGAGGAGTGGAACTGTCAAATACAATGCTGGAAAATGAGTGGCCAGGCTGGAAGGCATTCAAGAAACATCTGGGGAAGAGTTGCCTCTTCAAAGTAGAGTTGACTTTAATGATGAGAATAAGGCCTTTGGGACCTCCTTTGCTGATGTGGCACAACTCAAAATGAGAAGAAACAGTTAGTGGCTGCAACACTAGGCTCAACATAATAACATCATGTGCCCGGCACAGTGCTGGGTAGTGTTTCGTTCTATGGTACATAGGGTTGGTATGAGTTAGATTAGACCTGATGGCACCCAACAACAACAAAACACCAACACAGAGGCAAGAAATTACCTCCCACCAGGAAAATGGGTAAAACTAAAAATTTCATTAAGAGACCAGATTTGTGATCTGGCACACACAAAGCTCTGGGTTCCATCCCTAGCACTTATACATGAACACTTGAACAAACCTACCCCTTCCACCCCTCAAAAGATTAAAAAGTAGAAAAATGGGTCAGGGTGATGGTATAGCTCAGGGGTAGCATACTGACCTAGCATTAAAAAGGACAAGGGTTTGATTCACAACACTAAAACAAACAAACAAACAAACTCATTACAAAGCTTGAGGTGTGACTCAGGAGTGGTGGGCTTGCCTGACATACCTGAGGCCCAGGATTCCCTAATACACATGCAGATATGCATTCACCCTTCTTCCCCAAAAAGAGATACTGGACTTGGAACTGGGGGTGTAGCTTAGAGGTGGAGCACTTGCCTAGCATACCTGAGGCCCTAGGTTCAAGCCCCAGCATGGTATGGGGTGGGGTGGGGAAATAAAAGTCTGGACATGAACGATGAATAGGGTCTAGATGGATGGATAGCTGAGGCTGAAAAAATAACATAGAGATGGGAACTATAGTAAAACAGAAGACTAGTTTACCCAAAACATGTCTAAAGATATAATGAAAAATGTGGGTAAAGCAGGAAGCAAACCAATATGGCTACAGAGACACACACCAAGAAAGAAATATAAGGTGATGAAAAGAAACCCGGAGGCAGGAGGCCACTTTAGATAAGGTGGTCAGGGAAGCGTTTTCTGGTACTAAGGTCAATGCTAGTTCATATTACACTGTTGTGAAATGACAGGCATACTGTCTCAAGACACTTCACTGCCATCTGCTGGAAAACTGTTATTGTTGTTGTTGTTAGGTGCCGTCAAGTCAGTATCCAACTCATAGCGACTCTCATAGGGTTTTCAATGGCTGGCTGTTTCGGGATTGCCTTGGGAGTGGATTGCCAGGTCCTTCTCCCATTTTTGTGGTGCTGGGAATTGAACTCGGGTCCTCAGAGACTGCAGCGCAGCACTCTACCAACTGAGCTAAATCCCAGCCAGGAAAACTGTTATAGTACACACATAAATATACACAATGTCAAAAAAATTTTGAGCAACCTTGCTCAAAAACAAGGCATCAGCCAGGTGCAGTAGCTCACACCTGTAATCCCAATGACTCAGGAGGCAGAGGCAGGAGGACTGCAGGTTCAAGGCCAGAGGCAGCCTGCATAACTTAGCGAGACCCAAAAATGGGCTGAGGTTGCAGCCCTGTGGTAGAATACCTGCAAAGTATGTGCGAGGCCCTGGGTTCAACCCTCCAGTACCACAAAAAACAAAACAAAATGAAACATGGAATCCCTGCCTGAAGAGGGAGGATGAAAACAAAGACTTAATCTCTATCACTAAGAGGGGGAAAAAAATACTGATAGACTTGAATGATAGGAATGAGCTACAGGAATATGTGAAAGAAGTCTCCAAGGCAAAAAGAACACATAAAAGTCTCAAAGGAAAAGTTTGATGTGGACAAGAAACAGAAAGAAGGTGGTGGAGGATCAGAGAGGACAATGCCCAGAGGATACAGTTTATGTTGTATTCTAAGCTTGCTAGAATATACTTGGAGGGTTTTAAGCAGAGAGCTGACAAAATTTGGCCTGTTTTCTCAAAAGGTGAATCTGGCAAGTCTCTGCAGATGAATTTTAGAGGGTAAAATGAAATCAGGGAAAACTGGGAAGATATTGTGGGAGAAGACAATGGTAGTTACAGGATTAGTAGAGATGGTCAATAGTCAGATTTGGGATACGTTGTGACGACAGAAATAAAGCCAAAGAGATTAAATATACAACCTAAAGAAAAGAGAGGAATTGGGTATGATGCCACCTTTTTAACCTCAGCAAATATCATTACTGAGTACCATTAACTGAACTGCGGAAAGCCAGGCAAGGAACAAATCTGAGGGATGAAGGACCAGGAATTCCCCCCTCCCCCCTTAGGTTATAGGTACTCTGAGACACCTATTATGGCCCAAGATGGAAAATATCTTTGAAATTTAAACAGGTAATTGAACATTCCAGCCTGAGGCTTTGTTGTTGTTGTCAGGTGCTGTAGAGCCAGTATCCGACTCATAGCAACCCTATATACAACAGGGGAAACACTATTGTCAGTGCTTCTCTGCTATTCATAGGGTTTTCAATGGAAGATCGATTTTTGGGAGTGGGTTGCCAGGTCCATCTCCCAAGCCTACAGCACCTGGTGTTCCCAGGCGGTCTCCCATCCAAGTACTAAGAGGGCCCGACACTGCTTAGCTTCCGAGATCTGACGGGATTGGATGCCACAGGGCTACGGCTGCAGACAGCCTAAGGCTAGAAAATAAATAAAATAAATCTGAGTAGAAAGAGCAGTCTAGCACTTAGAAGTAGGAAAAAAGCAGAAGCCAGAAAACGAAATTGTTCAGAAACCACCAAGGCAATAGGAAAATACCAAGAGAGTTGTGTCAGGGGAGCCAAGCAAAGAGGGAGTGTTAAGAAGGATGAGAGACAGGCTTGGTAGGACACGCCTGGAATCTCAGCTCTGGGGAGGCTGAGGCAGGAGGACTATGAGCTCAACACCAGCCTGGGCTACACAATGAAACTGTCTCAAAAGAAGTATCCAATTGTATCAGATACTGGTGAGCAGGTGAAGTAACAGACTTGCTAATCTGGCTGTTCTTAGTGACCCTGACAAGAGAGAGAGTACATCTCTGCCAAAGCACCATTCATAAACAGGAGGAGACAGAATCCAGAGGATGAAGCAAGGTGTGGTGGTGTCCATCTGTAACCCCAGCACTGCGGAGGCTGAGGCCAAAGCTCCTTAGTTTGAAGATAGCCTTGACTACAAAGCTAGACCGTGTTGCAAAAATAAACAAGCAAAGAAACAAAAAGCAGAGGACATGGACACATACGGCAGCCTGGTGGTTGTGCTGATGAGAAGAACAAAGAGTTCTCTTCTGACTCCTTTGTTATCTCAGTGAAGCAAGGATAGGAACTAAGAGTATGGTGAGAAAGGGAGTTCAGAAACTTATGAAGAAAGAAAAGGGGAAATAGCCATTCTGAAGACTGGCAAAGGCACTTTATTAGGCAACTACAGCAGGACTGCAGTGTATCCCACGACCACTGTGGTTACAAATTTTAAACAGAAACACTGAGCACTGCTACTTACTTCACCTTTCCCAGCTCCACGTCAATACCTGTGTACCCCTTCCTTTCAAATATTATCAAATCCTTTACCCAATCCTCCGGAGTCATGGTTTCTGGGATGTTTAAATATCTTAATCATCTATCTTTCTGTGTTCTACTTACACATCTGCCAAAATCTCTCCTGAAACTGTATGACAAGAGAACAGCCCTTTCCACATATGGTTAGTATAAAGTGATATAAAATGATCTGAAATCCTTTGGACACCATATGTATATTACATACATCTAACCACTACAGGTATGGCTGAAATTAAACTTCTAACCCAAAAATATCCTTGCACTGAAATACTACATACCTGACTTTAATCTCAAACATCTGATTCTTATATCACCTGCAAACTGGGCCTTTTCTAAATCATGCTAGCTCACAGCAACCTTTTCCTCTTTGGACACCTTATTTCTACCTCTTATTTGGCATTGCTCCAAGCTATTTGTGGTTGTTTGTTAATATTTGCTTCTGCCTTGTTTCCTAAGTTGAAATGCCAGTACAATAAAGACTAGTAAACTTCCTAGAATCCTTTAAAATGTTATAAATCTTAGCAGACACATAATATTTATCAATTAACTTCACAGTATATAAGAATTCCCATTCTATATCTGAAATATTACCAGTCTTTTTTTCTTTTTTTCCAGTACTCAAATGTTAAATCCAGGGCCTCACATGTTAGGCAAGTACTCTACCACTGGGCTGAACTCTCAGCCCCTTTTACTTTTATTTTGACACAGGATCTTGCTTAAGTTGCACAGGCTGCCTCTGGCCTCAAACTCACAATCCTCCTGCCTCATCCTCCTGAGTCACTGTAATTACAGCACCTAGCCTATATTTGAAATACTTTTTTTCTTGTCTTTTGTTCTTTGTCTTTTTGGTACTGGGGATCAAACCGTGGGCTTCGCACTTGCTAGGCAAGTGCTCTACCACTGAGCTAAAGCTCCAGCCCTATTTGAAATACTTTTATACATACTTGGTGGATCAGCATTTTCTTCTCCAGGAGTGTCTGAAGTTGACAACAGCTATGAAATGGGAAAAAGTTAATAGATAAAATCAGCAATCTCAAACAATTTGAAGACTAGCACTAAGTTTAAGTAAATGTATATATCCCTGTAGAAACTGAGTAATTTAAACACTTCACTTTGCTTTGTTTCACCATAATTCTCACACAGCTTTCTTTAAACTTCTCCACTTCCAAATAAAAATTCAATTATTTCTTGCACTCAGTAAAACATGAAGATCCAGTAATGGTTTCTCACTCCATTTGGAAAGCAGTATTTCAACTGAGTTACTTTTCAAAGTTCTCAATTCCTAACAACTATTTTTTTGTGTTTTTCTATGAAAGATCAAAGAAATACTAAAGATCCTTCTCCCACCCCATCACAAATTTGTATAGTGGCAGGATAGATGATTTTTCAAAACACTAAAAACAAAAAGTCTTTTTAAAAAAGCCCTGAACAACAAATTTGTAACAACACTATCAGAGGAGTTATTAATATGGATATGCAACTAGAATAAAAAATATGTAACTAGAATATGTATTTTAATATGTAAATATGTAAGTAGAATTAAAAAATAGATATAAACATCAGTTCCTATTTCTGTAATTACTGTGTGGCAAGATTTGATGCTGTTCATTTAAAAACTGTATTTACCTGTTCAAGAAGATGAGGATATCTAGCTTGAATCTCATCAACAAACTCCTGCCCTTTCATGCGTATCAAGAATTCACACCTAAAACATAAAAATCTTTAAAAACTGTTTCATACCAATAATATAACCAGATCATTCTAGAAAAGTGGCTTTCAAACCTTTTTAATTACATCCTATAACAAAAATATTTTATATAACCACCCAGTAGACAAATGTATCTACATAAACCAAATTACATAAAACTACACACATTCTTATAATGTTGATGCATCCTGATATTTTCTGTTATCATTCCATTAACACAACAACAAAAGTCTGTACTTAAAAAGGGGTTAAATTGGATGCATGCAAAACTATATATAGTCAATTTGCTTCACAGGCTTGTAACTATTTTAGAAACTATAACTCAGTATTCCTTTCATAACACAGTAACTGCTACTCTTTCTCCCATGTTCACACCTTCATTACATTTGAACCACAATCCACCATAATCCCTCCTGAAAATGCAGAATCAAATATTTTCATCTATACATTCTGTGACAGTGTTACTCAAATATCTGTCTTTTAATTACTGGGGCTTC
The DNA here is from genome assembly GCA_007922755.1 of Pedetes capensis. Lineage (NCBI taxonomy): Eukaryota > Metazoa > Chordata > Mammalia > Rodentia > Pedetidae > Pedetes > Pedetes capensis. Next base: position 69,548 of record VMDO01006527.1, read on the forward strand.
TCAAAGGTGTTTCAGAAGTTCACATAACAGCTAGTGCTGTTCTAGTCCTTTTTCAATAAATGGTGCTAGACAACCAAATATGCATATGCAAAAAAAAAACAAAAAAAAAAACCTTGACCTCTGCTCATACTATATGCAAAAATAAACTAAAAGTGAATCATATACCTAAATGTAAGACCTAAAACAATAAAACTTCTAGAAAAAACACAGAACAACATCCTCATGTTGGTCATAAGTATTCTCAGACAAGACCGGATGTACAGCTCAATGGTACAGCCTGTGCTTAGCATACACATGAGGATCTGGGTTTGCTCTGCAGCAACAAAAGAGAAGAGAATTCTTAGATGAGACCAGCTACAGTCCATAAAAGATAAAATCGATAAAATTACACTATCAAAACTAAGGATAATCAGTTTTTCAAAAGATGCTGTTAAAGAAATGAAACAAAACCCAGTGCTGTAACAACACCTATAATCCCAGTGACTCAAGAGGCTGAGGCAGGAGGATCACAAGTTCGAGGACAGAGGCAGCCTGTGTGACTTAAGCAAGACTCTGTCTCAAAATAAAAAGTAACAAAGGGTTAAGGGTTCAGCTCAATGGGAGTGCACCTACCATGCAGGTGGGAGGTCCTGGGTTCATCTCCCAATACTATGCAAAAAAAAAGAATAGAAAAGAGAAAAAAAGATGAGGAAAGTTTGCAAGAATGACATCAGCAAGATGGCAGAGTAAGAGACTAGCCTTCAAAAAACAAGACTACCACTAAACAAAGATAGCCCTGGGAGGGCTCAACAGTCAATGACTCTGTAGCAATACAGTGAAGCACAGGAAGGATCACTGGGGAGAAGGGCTTAGAAGATGCATCTGGAGACAGGTAGGAACAAAGGGTAGCAGTTCTCCACAACAGCCATGTGCTGGGTGCCATCATAGTCCCAGAGGCCTGCTCTGGAGAGGACCTCAGAAGCCTTTGCTACTAAAGACATTAACAGCCCCTGAGACAATCACAGACTTTCTGCAGGTTTCCCAATGCAGGACTCTCAAGTGTCCACTGGTGTTGAATCCACAACATACTCTACAGAGAACATGGACAGCTTTCACCTCTCAGATAACCAGCAACCACTGCTACTGTGGACCCCCAGAGAGGGACAGCCTGACACATCTCTCCTCCATCACTGCTGTGCCCCATCCCCCAGGGAAGATGATATTACTTTACCTCTCTTTCATCACCACTGTGGGCTCCTGGAGAGGGAGAGGCTGACACACCTCTCCTCCATCACTGCTGTTCCCCAGCCCCCGGAGAAGGAGATACTGCTTTACCTCTCTTTTGTCACCACTGTGGGCCCCTGGAGAGGGAGATGCTGCTGCACGACTACAGGAGAAGGCAGCTTCCTTCTTCCCCAGGCATGCTCTGGACCCCAGAGCTGCACATAAGACCCCTGCTCTTTCTGCTCTGCTCACGTGCTCTTCAAGTCCACACTCTGCAGCTGCTCTACACACGTCGGTGCTGCAGAGCCCTCCAAGGCCACTCAGTGGGCACCCGCGTCAAAGGCACCAGAAGCACTGCTGCTGCAGGCTAGCCACACCCTGCACCACCCTGGCATGACCCTGGCTCTGCGGCTGCTCTACAGGTCCCCAAACATCAGACACCAAAGCCATCACCATCATGAGGGCGCCACCAAGGCAGCACTGTGCCAAAAGGGATCCCCTGCTGGACACGACACTTCCTGAGAGAAAAGGAGATCTCCAGCAGACTTGCCGCCAAAGACCTGTGCTGCTGCTGGGAACCTGCTGCCTTGGACTCCGACGATTCTGCAATCCCTGCCGGCAATAATTTCAGCTAAGAGCTGCAAAGAGACTAAGCCACCAGGCCTCCCTCAGAACAGAAACCATCATACCCTTCCCACCGAGCGTCACACCCACTTATAAGCCAGGCTGTACATCCACAAGAGGCAGTGCCCCAGTCAATGCACAGGTATCAATGCAAGGCTACAAAAAACCAGCAAAACAAAGGAAACATAATGGCATCAAAGGAACCAAACAATCCTCCAGAAAACAACAAAAAGAAAGGAAAGGAGATTTCACATCCTTAGACAAGGAACTCATAATGATTGTTTTAAGGCAACTCGGTGAGTTTCAAGAGAACACAGACAACAAAATCAGGAAAAAAGAACAAATTCTAGACCTGAAGGAACACTAAAGAGTTCTTTAAGCTGAAATGAAAGAATATTAATTAGTAAAATGAGAGCAGGTAAGAGTAGAAAACTTACTGGTAAAGATAAAATACATAATTAAACTCAGAATACCCTAAATTTGTAGAGGATAATGTGAAAAATCACTTAACTGTATTACAAAGATTAAAAAGTATCAGGGCTGGGTGCATAGCTGAGTGGTAGAATGCTTGTCTAGCAGACATGAAGTCCTGAGTTCAATCCCCAGCACTGCAAAAAACAACATAAAACCCAACAACAAAAAATCTGTACCTATAACTATAGTTATTAAAAATAACTAATGGAAGCTGGGTGCAGTGGCTACACCTGCAATCACAGTGACTCGGGAAGCAGAGGCAGGAGGACTGCAAGTTCAAGACCAGAGGCAGTCTGTGTAATTTAGCGAGACCCTGTCTCCAAATAAAAAGTAAAAAAATGCGCTGGGAGTACAGCTCAGTGGTACAGGACTTGCAAAGCATGCAGTGGGAGGCCCTGGGTTCAACCCCTCCAGGGTTGGGGTGGGGGAGAACCTATAAACAAGTGTATACACAACATAAAAAGATGGAAATAGTGACATCAAAGCCAGAAAATGTGGGGCATGGGGCAGAGTAAAACAACAGTTTTTGTAGGCAATTAAAATGATCAGTTTATAATAGACTGTTATAAGATATCCTGTGTAAGCCTTGTGGCAAGCACAAAGCAAAAACATCTAGTTGATAACAAAAGATGTGGAAGGAATCACAGCACATCATTACAGAGTATACAGAAATCACAAAGGAAGAGACCAACAGAGAGAGAAAGAAAAAGGAGTTACCAAAGGAGAACAATTGACAAGATGGCAACGGTAAGTCTTTACCTATCAATAATTATTTTAAATGTAAATGGATCAAAAACATCAATCAAAACATACAAGGGATGAATGAATTAGACTCAGCTCACTATACCTTTAAGTATACTCATACTTTGAAAGTAGAAGCATGGGAGAAAAAAAGATATTCTATGCAAATGGCAACCAAAAGAGAACAGGAGTAGTTATATCAAACAAAAAAGATTTAAAATAACTGTGTGACAAGACAAGGAATGTCATTTTCTAATGATAAAGGGGCCAATCAAGATATAACTGTTAATGTACATCAGAGTACCTAAACATGTTTGGAAAATATTAGCAGATCTGCTAATGTAACACAGAAACAGACAGCAACACGATAGTAGTAGGAGATTTCAATATCACGCTTTCAACAACGGATAGACCATTCAGGTAGAAAATCAGCAGGAAAATATTGGGCTTGAACTATACATTAGAACAAATGGGCCTAGCAGACTTATAAAAGAATATTCCACCCAACAGCAGCAGAAGAGATTCTTCTCAAGTACGAGAAGAAAATTCTCCAGGATAGATTTGTGAGATTACAAATCACAAGAAATTCACGAAGACTGAAATCATTTCAAGTATCATTTCAGACCACACTCCTACTAAATAAGAAATAATTAAGAGGACTATCATGATTTGAACATAAGATGTCCCTCATTTATGTTATGTGCTTTAACACTGGTGGTGGTGTTTGTGGAAGTCACCAAACTTTGAGAGGTGGGACTTAGCTTTGCAGAAGTGGTCACTGGGGGGCGCTCTTTTGGAAGTTTTTAACCTGGACGCTAAGTATTGGGAATCTCTGCCTCCTGCTCCTCAATGGTGAGATTGTCTAACACAGGCCCTGCCTCCTCCACCAACATGTTTTTTCTGCTACCACTATGGACTGATCCTCTCAACTGTGAGCTTCCAATAAACCTTTTCCTCTGTAAACTTGCTTGGGTTGGATTTTCTGCTACAGCAAGGACGCTGACTAATACAAGAAAGAAAGCTGGAAAACTAATAAATACATGGAAATTAAACACTACGCACGCCAACAATCCATGGGTCAAAGAAATAGAAAGTTTAAAAAATCTCGAGGAAAAAGTAAAATTAAAACACAACATACAAAAATTTATAGGCTGTAGCAAAAGCAGTTGTAAGATAAACACCTATTTTTTTTTAAGTATCTCAAATATAATACACTTAACTTTATACCTCAAGGAACTAGAAAAAGAACAAACTAAAGCCAAAATGCCTGCAGCCATAGCACTGTGGCATCTGATCCTGTCAGATCTCGGAGGCTATGCAGGGTCAGGTCTGGTTAGTCCTTGGATGGGAGACCGCCTGGGAACACCAGGTGCTGTAGGCTTGGGAGAAGGACCTGGCAACCCATTCCCAAAAATCAATCCCCCACTGAAAACCCTATGAACAACAATAGCGTTTCATCTGTTGTACATACAGTTGCTATGAGTTGGACACCGACTTGACGGCACCTAACAACAACAAGGCCAAAACTAACAGAAATAAAGAAATAACAAAGATCAGAACAGAAATAAATGAAATAGACAACAAAAACAACAGAAAAGATTATCATAAGTAAGAACTGGTGTTTTGGAAAGATAAACAAGGGCTGGAATATAGCTCTGTGGTAGAGCACTTACCTAGCATATACAAGGGCCCTGGGTTCACTCCCCAGGAGACTGCTGGGGTGGGGAGCAGAGAAAGAGAAAAGAAAATCATGAAGAAATAGAAAGTTTGAGTAGACTTTCAAATAGTAAAGAGATTAAATTTGTAATAATAAATCTCCTAACAAAGAAAAGCCCAAGATCAAACAGCTTTACAGTGGAATTCTGTCAAACGTAAAGAAGAACTAATGTCAGTCTATCTTAAAGTCTTAAAACAAACAACCAAACAACAACAACAAAAAAAACTGAAGGGGAGGTAAACCTCCTGAACTCATTTTATGAGGCCAGTGTTACCCAGATACCAAGCCAGACAAAGATACTATAAGAAAAGAAAAGTATAGGGCAATATCCCTGACGAACATAGATACAAGAATCCTAGCACATTGAATTCATTAGCACATTCAAAAGACCATATATGATGGACGATCAAGGAGGATTTATCCCTGGGATGCAAGGAAGGCTTACCATACACGAATAAATAAATGTGACATACTACATTAACAAAGGATAAAAATCATATGACCACTTCAATAGATTCAGAGAAAGCATCTGACAAAACGGCCTTTCATGATAGAAATTCTCCATGAATTAGATACAAGAAAGGAATGTACCTCAACCAAAAGGTCATGTATGTCAATCCCACCACAAACAAAATCACAAGGACGAACAAAACCAGGACGCTCACTCTTACCACTTCTGTTCAACACAGTATTGGATGTCCTAGCCAGAGGAATTAGGCAGGAACAAAAAACAAAAGGCATCCAAATCAGATAAGAAGTAAAACTGTCTCTGTTTGTAGGTGATATAATCTGATATATAGAAAAACCTAAAGATTCCACCAAAAAACTTTTAGAACTGATGAACTGACTAAAGTCACAGAACACAAAATCCATAGTGTTTCTGTACACTAACAACAAAATACCTGGAAAAAAAAATGAGGAAAGCAAAACCACATACAATAGCATCAGAAACAATACTCAGGGATAAAAGTAACCAAGGAGGTGAAAGATCTGTAAGCCAAAAAATACAAGGCTGATGAAAGAAATTAAAAATGATACAAAAACAGAAAGATAAGCCACATTCATGGATTAAAAGAATATTCTTAAAATGTTCATACTACCCAAAGCAAACAATCAGATTTTTAAAATAGGTAAAGGGACTACATTTTAAACCTAATGTTTTACAAGATATGTATGTTCTGGACTGCAGTTGTACCACTATGGCATCTAATCCCATCAGATCTTGGAAGCTAAGCAGGGTTGGACCTGGTTAGTAACTAGGATGGGAAACTGCCTAGGAACACCAGGTGCTACAGGCTTGGGGGAAGAAAAAACAATCAGCCATTGAAAACCCTATGAATAGCAGAGAAGCACTAACAATATTGTTTTGCCCGTTGTGCACAGGGTCACTATGAGTCAGACATTGACAACACACAACAACGTGTGTTTTGACTGGTGAAAAATAATACAGACTACATTTTAAACCTTAAGTTTTATAATAAGATATCTGTGTTCTGATTGGTGAAAAATAAAAATAGGCAAAGGACTTGAATGGACGTTTTTCCAAAGAAGATATACAAATGGCTAACAAGTACATGAAGAGTTCAGTGTTACTAACTATGACAGAATGCAGATTAAAAGAATGAGATACCACCTCACATTTGTTAAGATGGCTAGTATATTGGTGAGAATATGAAAAAAAGGGAACCTTTGCATATTGTTGCTGGGAACGTAAATTAGTTCAGGAGAATAGTTTGGAGGTTCCTCAAAAAATTTAAAATAGAACTATAATATGATCCAGCATTCCCACTTCTAAGTAGATAGCTGAAGAAGATGAAATTAGTATCTCAAAGGAATCTCCCTATTCTCATGTTCACTGCAGCATTATTCACAGTAGTGAAGATATGGAAATAACCTCAGTGTCCACTGACTGATAGACAGACTTTTAAAATGTGGTGCATATATATTAGAATATTATTCGACCATAAAAAAGGAGATCCTGTCATTTGTGGCAACATGAATGAACCTGGAGGGTACTATACTAAGTGAAACAAACCAGACCAAGACATGATACTGTACAGTATCACTTTAAATGCAATCTAAACAAATTTATAGAATAGCGTGGTCGGTCCCAGCGACTGTGGGAAATGGGGAGATGCTGGTTAAAGAGTACAAATTTTCAGTTGTAAAATGAATAGGATCTGGGGATCTAATGTACAGCAGGATGACATAATTAATACTGTATTGCATTACTATGATAATCATTTCATAACACATATATATACATATATATATATATATATATGGGGCTGAGATTTAGCTCAGTTGGTAGAGTGCTGCGCTGCAGTCTCTGAGGTCCCAAGTTCAATTCCCAGCACTGCAAAAATGGAAGCAGGACCTGGCAATCCACTCCCAAGGCAATCCCGAAATAGTCAGTCATTGAAAACCCTATGAGGGTCGCTATGAGTAGGAAACCGACTTGACAGCACCTAACAACAACATATATATATCCAACCATCACATGTACATTTTAAATACATATGATTTTGTCAATTATGCCTCAATAAAGCTGAAAAAATCACACACACACTAAGTTTTCAAAACATATCTAATAAAGAACTTGTATGTGCCAAGTGCAGTAGTGCACACCTGAAATCCCAGCGATTCAAGATGTAAAGGCAGGAGGACTGCAGGTTCAGGGCCAGAGGCAGCCTGTGTAACTTAGTGAGACTCTGTTGCAAGACGAAAAATTAAAAAGGGGCTACAAGTACAGCTCAGTAGTATAGCACATGCACAGAGTATGCTTGAGGCCCTTGATTCAGCCTCCAGTACTGCAAAAAACAAAAAACAAAACCTCATATGCAGAATACATTAACTCTCTAGGCAATATTTATAAATTATGATTTAATTATTTAATGTAAGTTTAGATTTTTAAGTTTTATTTTTAATTTAATTAAACTATTTTTCATGGACTAATGATCTGAACAGACCCTTTAAAGATATATATATGACAAGTACACGTGATACTCAAAATCATTAGTCGTTAAGGAAATATTAATTAAAACTACAAAGAGATGCCACTACATATCCAACAGGATGGTTAAAATCAAAAAGACTGACAATGACAAATGTTGGTAAGGATGTATAACACCCTGAAGTCTCACACATTGTCAATGGTAATTTAAAATGGTACAGCCACTTCAGAAAACAATGTGGCAATGTCTTATAAAGTAAAAACCAACACTTGCCATATAAACCACCAACTCCACTCCTAAGTATTTACCCAAGTGTCACATCATGTAAAGATAAAGTAGTGCCAGGAACAGTGGCACATGGTTATAATCTTGGTGACTCAGGATGATAAGGCAGGAGGATCATAAGTTTGAGGCCACCAGGCAGCATGGATAACTTAGCAAGACCCCGTCTCAAAATAAAAAGTAAAAATTGGGCTGGAAGTGCAACTCAGTGCTTGCAAAGCATGTGTAAGGCCTTGGGTTCAACCTCCCACACTGTCAGAAAAAAAAAAGACAAAGTTGTATAGAGGCCAGCATTGTGGCACATGCCTATAATCTCAGCAATGGAGACACAAAGACAGGAGGATCTCAAGTTCAAAGCCAATCTTGAACTGTATCAAAAAAACAAAATGATAAAATTGTACAGAAAAGATGATTTATAACTAAAGCTAGCAGTCAGGTAAAATTTTATTACATGCAATTCCATATTTGCTTCATCCCTAGATCCATTTTATACCCTCTGTTTTCCTTTTCCCTTATCTTTTTCTGTTTTTTGTTCTATTTTACATATTTATAATACTTAAATCCTCTTTAAAGTAAGATATGGCCATAACTGAACGTGAGTCAACAATAAGGTACATTATATACTCAATGGCTTAGAAAAGAAGAAATGTATACAAAAGATTATGGAACATTTTAAACTTAAGCCAGGTCTGGTGAAGCACGCCTATATCCTCATCACTCACAAGGCTGAAGCAGATGGTGCTACACAGGGAGACAGTGTATTAAAAAAAAAAAAATTAAAAAAAGGAAAAAGGAAAAAAAGAAAAAAGTAAACTTAATCATGTAAGGAATACTTTTTCAAAACAATTACGTTGGTAGGGGCTGGAAGCATAGCTGGGGGTAGTGTGCATGCCTAGCATGTGTAAGGCCCTGCATTCCATCCTCAGAAATGCAAAACAAACAAAAATTACCTTGGAAACCACTTGGCATGTTCTACCCATGGATCATCTCCAGATTCCCAACACCTCAAGCCACCATCACAACAAAAGCATTTCACATCATCATTGCGATCTAAAGGGGGGAAAAACAAGCCCAAATATTGCCAATCCATATGATACTTAAAAAACAAACTAGATAAAACGTATAGCTATTAATTTCTTACCAACATAATAAAAACCGGCACTTGCAAGCTGCTCAGGCTGAACTGGAACACTAGGTGGCCAGTACATAAACGTTCTCATTCGAGCTGCATGTGTCTGCATGCTCAGATTGGAAATACTAAATCGCAGTGTCTCCAAAGAATTTTCCAAAAATGGACAGTTGGGAAAATGTCTCCGGTGTTCTGACATGGCATCATCCTTTGGTTCCCAGTTACTTAGCTTTCCACCACAGGCAAAACAAGCCACCCTATCTCCAGGACCTATGTAATAAAAGCCAGCTCTTGCTAATTCTAATGGTGACAAAAAACTTAATGGCCACATACTGTAAGTCAGAAATCTGGCTTCTTCTGTACTCATTGCATAACTGTAGGGGTTAGTCCTCAATGGAGAGAAGTCTTCCACTGCTCTGGAATTAAGAGGGTTTGGTGAAAGACTGCAATAGGAACCACTAAATGAAGCCCTGTGCTCCAAAGGAGGAGATAATGAATATGCAAAACTGTTTCTCATTGAAGGGACATTCTTGGTGGTGGACGGCAGACTAGCTGAGATCAGATTCTGAATAAAGCTACAGCTAGGATATAGCTGTTTATGCTTTTCAATAGGATTGTCTCCTTGTTTCCAGTTATCCAGCATCAGGCCACAACAGAAGCACTTGACTTTGTCATTCACACCAGTGTAATAGAAACCAGCACGAGCCAGGCTCCGCTCTGAGACAGGAACCCCAGTGGGGAACGTCGAGTATGTGGACATTCTGTAGAGCTCACACGAGAAGTCATACTTCATTTTTTGTTCGCTGTCCTTTGTCCAATTTGATAAGATCATGCTATCTTCCATTATACTCTTAGTTTTTCTGATATGAGGGACATTGGACAACGCTTTGGGAGGTAGTTTTGTGCATGAGTAGATGACAGTACTTTTTGAAGCTAAAATTTTCACATGAAGTTTCTCATCTCTTCACACTAAATTAGATTTTTACTACAAAAAGGAATCCAACCATAAGACTCCTACTTATACAGAATTACCAGTATACCTTCTTTAAGGGATTTCTATCTGAATTTACACTCACATAGGGTGAGTATCTCTCCTAAATTACTAAGATATTACTTAGTACTCTTTGGGATTGTATTAACTCTTTTAGGTAATTCACATGCTATTTCATAATTTCACATCATAATTTGGTACAACTAACCTATAAGCTGAAAAAAAGTTTATGCACTTTGGAAAATATTAAAACTTCTTGAATTTTCAAAAAATTTATATTCTCAAAACTCTAAGCAAGTACAGAATGCATAAATTATGCCTTTAATTTGTTTTTGGTTACACGCCATGAGACCTAGATATGAGGCCAATTGCTTATCGTGCCTTTATAAATGCTTTAATATAACATCCAAAATATTCTCTCATTTTATTACAGCAAACAAAACTAATTCAAGTCTTCATACAGTCATATTACCAAAAAGCCAATTTCATTTAGCTTTATTATTACAGTATTTATTTAAGTGGGTAATACTGGTTTCAGTTAAAAACTTAGAGAAGTCAACACCCAGAAGCTTTACTGAATCTATGCTGTTACAGTATATATAATAAATGAACTACTTTGCTTAAATGTAAATGTTACAGTATATATAATAAATGAACTACTTTGCTTAAATCTTACAAACTGTTATTCTTTGTTAAATATAATATGTATATATTTGTTTACGCTTCCTACAGTATCATTATGCTGTATTCCTTCCTAACTATACATACTATTTTATTATACCTGGTCAACTGACAGTATTTTCCTCCATAAATTTAGTTCACCATAACATTTCTACAGTACACACTTTTTACACTTAATTTTAAAAAATTAACCTGTTCTTCATTTAGGGACCATTCAGTTACAATATGGGTCATATTGTAATTAAAGTTGAATCAATTTATCAAAAAACAGCTTTGTTACCGCAATGCCTAACAAAATACTGTATTACCAACAGAACTACTATTGTACACAATGTACCAGTAATTTGCTAGCCTTCTCTGAAAACTCTTCAATATTCTTAAAATGTAATGCACACACAAGTTATACTCTACAGACTTCAAACTATATCCCGTTATAACGTTTTAGGGTTTCCATAATGGGGTTTATTGCTGCAGAGGGAAATATGGGGGCAGGGCTCTTCGGGGCTGTAAATCTGAAAAGAAAAACAAAACAAAACAAAAAACTTTAGAAAATTGCAAATCCATGGCAAATAGAATTTAGGGACTGTTCAATTTAATCAGTAAGTCTAAGAATGATTTACGCTTTGTAGTTGTTGTTAGGTGCCGTTGAGTCAGTATCCAACTCATAGCAACCCTTATGGGGTTTTCAATGGCTGACTGTTTCAGGGTTGCCTTGGGAGTGGATTGCCAGGTCCTTCTCTCATTTTTGCGGTGCTGGGAATTGAACTCGGGACCTCAGAGACTGCAGCGCAGCGCTCTACCAGCTGAGCTAAATCCCAGCCCATACGCTTTGTAGAGTACCTCTTAATTCCAGCAACGTGTCACCCACACATTCCAACTGGAAAAGTTCTTAATCTAAGTCAGTGCATGCAGTCTGTCCCCCTTGCACCGAGCAGACGCGCCTTTAAGACGTCCAAGTCCACAGACGTTCCACGTAGGAGACCCGTCCCTCGGCTCTGCCCCGCTCTGACTTAAAGGGATCCCTGGCTGGGTGGCGGCGGAAGCAGAGACGCACTGCACCCCTTCGGCGGCAGCACCGCAGCGCCGAGGCCGCGACGTCGTTTCCGCGCCACCCGCTCCAGGAGCCGCCCGGGCCACGGCCAAACCACACGTCTCGACCGCAAACCCTTCGACAGTCACCCTGCCTGGCCACGGAGGGCCACGGAGAGCAGACAGTGCCACGCTCTGCACAGCCGCGGCCTCCACACGGCGACCCCCCTGACGCCGCCCCCGAGGCCGCAAGGCCCCCTCGGCGCCGCCCGCCGCGATCTGGGTCTGGGGAGGGCGCTGCGGGCCCGGCCGCCCGCCGCGCCCCGCGCCCCGCGCCCCGCGCCCCGGAGCCGGGGCCCAAACGACCCGGCCCACCCGTCACTCACCGTAGGGCCGAACCGCTCAGCTCCGCGGCTTCCCACCAACACCTAGGCCCAGCTGGGCCGACACCAACGCCGACGCTGACGCACGGTGACGTCAACGCGCCCTGCCGCGGGGTTCACCGCGTGCCGCGTGGGGGCGCTCGGCCGGAGTGGGCGGGGCGTGGGCCTAGCGTCGGGGGCGTTGGGGCGGAAACCGGGCACGCCAGCCTGTGTTCCGTCTGCACCGGCTGGGCGCGTCTGCCTGGGCTCTGGGTTCCGGAGCTGCGTGCTGCGGCCTCGCGCGTGCCTTTCGCGCTTCTCCCCGCGTTCTGCTGCGGACATGGCGAGCCGGGGGCACTGTACCCCCGCGGGGGCGCCCTCTCGGGGACTCAGCCCCGCCCCTGGGAGACCATACTAATGAAAACCTGGTTTTTTTTTGTTTGTTTACCATACTAATGAAAACCTGCCTGCTTTCGTGTTTTGTTTTTTGTTTTGCATTTATTTTATTTACTAATGCTAGGGTGCATTTTAAAAACCTAACAACAACAAACAACAACAACAAAATGCTAGGGTGCAGACTGATCAGTCATGTGCTGTGTCCGTTATGCAGCAGTTGACTCCCCATTGCTTACACAGCCATCATCTCACGTATTTGAAAAACCTGGCTTTAAAGGCCAGTGGGGAGCAAAGTGGGCTCAGCTGCACTCCCTGTGTCTTCTGAGTATCTGAGTGAAATGCGATCTATGCATTCCTACACATCCACACACGTGCAGTCTATATGAACAACGGAGGAGCTTAGCAAAAAAGTTAATAGTTAAGTGATTTGTTGTCGTTACGTGCCGACTCATAGCGACCCGACGTACAACAGGGGAAACACTGTTGTCAGTGCTTCTCTGCTGTTCATAGGGTTTTCAATGGCGGATTGATTTGTGGGAGTGGGTTGCCAGGTCCTTCTCCCAAGCCTACAGCACCTGGTGTTCCCAGGTGGTCTCCCATCCAAGTACTAACCAGGCCCCACCGTGCTTAGCTTCTGAGATCTGACGAGATCAGATGCCACAGGGCTACTGCGACAGGCACTTAAGTGATAGAAAAGTCATAAATAAAAAACCTTGGATGGGCTTTTCTCCACCCCTCCAGTAGCGCTGCGATCACAATGGTGTCCAGGGTTTGCGTTATTGCAGTGAACGGATGTTTCAGTTTTTTGTGTTTGTGTTGTTTGGTTGTTTTTTTTTTGTTTTCTTTTGTTTTGTTTTTTGAGACAGTGTCTAGGATTAAAGGTGTGCGGCACCGCTCTTAGCTTTCAATGTTTGTAATTTACCCTCTCTGCAAGACAGTCTTTGTCAGTGCAATCAGATGCCCTCTTCTCTCTGGGAAACTCCACGGGGCAAACATTTCAAAAACTTACAAGTAACAAGCACTTGATTAGGCAGCCGGGGGAATTCCAGGACCCTGAACCATTTCCCATTTCCTGTCCCTGTCATTTCTGCCTGCCCGTCACTCAGTCATGGAACAGGAGGTCTTCTGTTCTAATATTAACAGTAAAAAGAAAGTTTTGGGACAGTTTATGATACGGAGAATAGAAATGCCATGTTTCTCGGTGACTAAAAACTTCCAAAAATGCACATGGGTCTTGGGTTCAGTATTTAGTTCAAGCCACTATTTCTCGGAAAGTTACAGAACATTCCTAATATATGTGGGAATGTACATACACAGTGAGAATTGTTCATTCTGAACTCTATTATTTCTCTTTTTCAGTTCTTGCCCTGATCAAAAGAGAAAGTTAATGAGTATACTTCAGTTTGGGGGGAAATTTGCATTTCAAAAACTGAAGAGCCTTAGATGCTCACACACACACACACACACACACACACACACACACACACACACACAAAAGTATACATTATTATTCAGCTATAATAAAAAGTACTACTTTTGTGTGAACTTGGAGTCTAATGTGACATTTTTCAGTTATTTTCAGTTATTTATTCATCTTTTCTTTTTCTCATATTGCCAATGTGGAGAGCTGGTAATTTTGAAAAGTAGGCTACATAGATTTGTTGAAGTTGTCTTCCTAATATCTTTCATATTTATACAGAAAACAATTTATCATATTCAAGACAATTTTGAAGAAAAAAATAGGGTTGAAAAGATTTATCCTACAACGTTGGTTATCTGATAAAACCATAGTAATTAAGACAATCTTATATTAGTAAATATACAAAGATGGACAATTAAAACAAAATCCCCCAAAAGACATTCATATATGTGTATATGGAAATTTGATATATGACATTGATATTACATATTAGGAAAAGATAACTGATCTGTAAGTAAGCCTGAATGGTTATTACAGTGGAAAATAAAATTAGACCATTACCTTATACTATCTTTTTTAATTCTTACTGGACAAAAACCCTTAAAAGTGGACAGCTGTTGTTATGAATTCAAGGATTTAAACAGATTTGATTAATTGTAATCCACTACAGTTACTGTTACTGTTGGTGCCCAAATTGTTTTATCTTAGGCCAGCGGGAGTTTATTCATGCTGGCTCCTAAGTCTTTTTTGACATAACCCTAGTAGTCTTTGATAGTTTTCCAGACTCATTTTGTACATTTCTTACCCCTTACTCATTGTGAGTCACTTATCCACATGGCTCTGATTCCCTTACTGGGAAACAGTATTTAAAGACCATAATCTGAACATTTGTCCTGTTGTTAATGAATCCTATTGTTTCTATACCTGTTCTGTGGACAGAGCAAGGTAGTATAGTTTGTTTTTGTTTTTAATAAAATGCATCATGAAATCCTACTGGTACTTACAATTCAAATTCAGGAATTCCAGGTATTAACCATTTATTTATTTATTTATTCATTCATTTATTGTGTGTGTGTATGCTGGAGATTGAACCTAGGGCCTTGAGCATGCTAAGCATGTGCTCTACCACTGAGCTACATCTATAACTACATTCCTTTACTCTGAAAACGTTTATTCTCTTCTCTACTCCCTTCCTGCCCCATAGGTAATGACTTAAACATTTTGATTCATTTTTCCATTTAAAAATATAATTCCATATATATATATCTTTATCTCCCCTTTTCTTAGATAAATAGCATCCTTTCCTCAACATAATAAATTCTAGAGCTCACTCAATACTAGTATACAAAGGTAGATGTTTCTTTTTTGTGCTTAGTACTCCATTGTGAAGATGTACCTTAAGGTATTTAACTTACGCAATTTGCTTCAAAAAGCAATCAGTCAAAGGCCTCTTTCTATCTCTAGTACCACAATAGTGAGAAGAGCCACTGCCCTGTCACGCACCTGCCATGGATGGCCTTGCAGAGCTGCTCCGGTTTCCTTATCAAAACGAATAAGCAGACAATACAGAAGCAAACACAGTAACCTGAAGGACCGTGATTTCCTCCGCCACCACAGGCTGACTCATCCCAAGTCTGAGCACGAAGCTAAGCCCTCGGCATATGTGTTTGTGGCCATGAAGGGGAGAAACAGCCAGCAAAAGCCAGCTGTCATCTGTGTAGATCGCTGCCAGTAATGCATGCAGGTGGCTCTTGGGATCAGACACAAGATCTACAAGATCAAGTACCACCCCAGACTGCATTCGCCATCCTGCACAACCTGCGCGGAAGCCTGTGATGAAGTGGCCTGCCCCACCAGGAGCACCTCTGTGCCCCACCAAAAGCAGTAGAGTCAACTTTTACTCAAAAAGAAAGACTACTGGTGCCATTTCAAGACTTAGGAGCCAAAATAAACCTATTACCATAATATATTCATCTACTTTCCTACTGATGGGCATCTGGGTGGTTTCCAGTCTTTTTCTATTTACAGAGCATTGTAATGAATAGTCATGGGTATATGTCTTATTTTAGGATGTATTTCTAGAAGTTGGATTGTTAGGTCAAAAGTAAAGTCATACATAATTTTGCTGGATATAGCCAAATACCCATCCATGGATATTTGCAATTCAGTCAGCAGTGTATATGAATGCTTGTTTGCTCCATAACCTCACCAGAGCATGTTGTCAACTTTTGGATTGTTTCCAGTCTGTTAGATGAGAGGGTAAAGGAGAAGCTAATGTGAGCAATGTACAATGAAATGCATGCATGGAAATGTCATAATGAGACCCATTAAGTTGTATGTTAAAATTTACTAAATAAGTTTTTTAATAAGAAAGACCAATGAAAAATATAAACCTTTTAAAAAAGATGTAGTATTTCAGTGTAATTTAATTTTTTGCCTCCTTGTGAATGACATTGAAAATCTTTTCTTATGGTCCAATTGTATGTTGTTGTTGTTGTTAGGTGCTATCAAGTTGGGTCTGTTGCGTAGCGATCCTATGTACAACAGAATGAAACACTCCCCAGCACTGTGCCATGCCTGGCAGTATTGTTGGTACTTCTCTGCTATTCATAGGGTTTTCCATGGCTAATTGCTTCGTGAGTGAGTTGTCAGGTCCTTCTCCGAAGGCTATAGCACCTAATATTCCTGGGAGGTTTCCCATTCAAGAACTAACCAGGCCCGACTCTGCTTAGCTTCCAAGCTCTGACACCAGGGTGGCATGGCTTCATGTATCAACTATATAGGTAATGTTTATTTATTTTTAAAAATCAAAGCCAGGCACAGTGGCACATGCCTATAATTCCATTGACTCCAGAGGCTGAGGCAGGAGGATCAATACTTTGAGGTCAGAGGCAGCCTGCTTAACATAGTGAGACCCTGTCTCAAGATAAAAAATAAAAAAGGGCTCAGGGTACAACTCAGTGGTAGAGTACTTGCAAAGTATGTGCAAGGCCCTGGATTCAGCAACCCCAGTACTGGAAAAAAAATAAATAAGCACATACAAAAGAATGTTAGGCTTAGCTTGTGGCAGTATTAAAGAAAAATATTCCAATGCTTGTTAAAATGATATGGAAGAGTTTATTCAGGGCTATTATAATAAGAGCATTGAATAGGCAAGACAGATTGGGCTCAATTCCTAATAGAGCAAAGATAGCTGAGGATTTATACTTAACACAGAGTGACCAGCGGACTACAAAGTACTAAGAGGAGGCAGCAAGGTGGTAGAATTCTTTCGGAAGGCAGACTAAGGGCTTATACGTAAAAGATAGAGAATGAGTAACTTTATCAGATAAAAATGATCAGATATCAAGTGGCAAGGAGTTTTACAAGCTAAGCTGATTTCCCAAGGTTCTGTTAAAATTGGGCCAGGGAAGCGGATTAATATGGAGTGAGGATGAGGACCAAGGCTTGGGAAGGAGGCTCAGTGTAGCCTGAAGTTTATTCAGTCTTTGTCAGTTTGTATCCAGATGAAATGTGTACTTTCTTCAATAGTTAAAATATTTTATGTAAAAAAAAAAATTCAAATAAACAGAATCCTAGATAGTATTGGCCACACCAGAACTTTCATCCCTACTTTGTGGTTACTTTCAACACCCCCAGCATTACCTACACATCTGTTGAAAAAAAAAAATCACTTTATATTTCTGTGGTAAGACTTGGATTATTTTTTCCCATAAAGCTTTTTATTAGGGCTTTGGAACTAGAAAGAATGGGGGACTTACCCAAGGTAACTCCCAGAAAGATTTTTATAGATACAGTAGGTATCTGAACATACATGACAACTTTAAAAGTTCGGTAACTTTAAAACTCACATTTTAAAACACACGAATAATATCTAAAGGCTTAAGTAGCAAACTTTACTTATTTACTATAAATTGGAACCTCAGTAACCCTAGTTTCAAAATTCAATGTGTTCAAAATTTGGGTGACAAACATGTTAAACAGGACCCCTGTATATCAGACCATACTTGTTCATGTCACAGAAGGCTTGGTTGGGATCATTAGCTCAAAAGCTCGACTGCCCCAAGCTCAAATCTTTTTATTTATTTATTTATTTATTTTATTTTATTTTTTTTTTTTTTTGCCGGACTGGGGTTTGAACCCAGCGCCTAGCGCTTGCATGCTCTACAAGTGCTGGACCACTGAGCTGCACCTGCAGCCCCCCTCCCTTTTTTTAACTTTTTGAGACAGGGTCTTGCTAAATTATGCAGACTGCCTCTGGTCTCGAAATTGTGATCCTCCTGCCTAGGGCTCCCCAGCCACTGGGATTACAGGAGTGTACCACCGCACCAGGCTCCAAACTCAAATCTTTACACATCTAATTGCTTTACACAGATAACCATGTTTAGTCATCTAGAGCCTGCCTGATACAGACCCCAAGAAACCAAAAAAACGCATCTAACTGCAATTGAAGATAAGATCGATTCTGGGGCTGCAAAGACAGGAGCCTCTGCTGCCCCTCCTGTTATCACACCCAGAGATTCCAGTCTTGCTCAGCCCCTCTCTGGTTCCCTCTCCCCAGGGAGTTCCCTTTTCTTCTTCCCTTTACCAGGCCATAGATCCACAGAACTCTCTGGAAAGAGTCCCCTTGAGGAGCTTCCCCTTTGGGCAGTCTATCTAGCAGCACCCAACAAAGCCCACTGCGCGCCAGTGAAAGATTGCGGTTATGTCTTTTCTTTGATCAGTCCCCAAATCCTTGAACTCAACAGAAAACGCCTTCTGGTTGGGGGAAAATTGTTGCAAGAAGTCATGTGGGTAAACACGAGGTAAAAGGACCTTGTTCTTTCTATATATATTTCCTGTCGAGGAAGCAAAAAATTCTAAAACATGATAGCAGTCCAGGGAAAGACTTTCCTATGGATTTCTGGACAGCAGCCAAGTGGGAGACTGAGCACACAGAGAAACACAGAGATGTTTAATAATTTTCCAAGAGTTACTCAGCTGTCATTTGAACCCCAAACCTTCACTTTTAATCACTGTGCTACTGCCTGTCTTAAACTGAAGTAAATCTCAAATAAGACACGGTGTTATAGACAGTCAGTCCATGCAAGGCCAATAAATATTAGTTCGTTATTGTTATTTTTAAGATTCTAATGCCATAACTGCAGCTTTTCTTATGCTCTTTCCTGAGCTGAAATGCTACGCCTCATCATTCAGAAAATAGTTTCAAGTCCCACTTCTTATGAAAATCCTCTTAACTAGATTTATCTCTGTAACTTCAGTAAACTGTCCTCAAATTTCTAGCTGGGTCCATTTCTACGTTCTTCTAATAACCACACCAAAAACCTTGAACAGGGACTTGGTGTCCCAAAGCAACACTCACAGGAAGTCAGTCACTCATTTGTACACTAAGCACCTGATCTGTCAGGTCAGGTCCTACACTAGGTGGTGGGCGAAACATGGTTCTTGTGCTCATGGAAATTTCAACAGTAGAATATGGTGCTAAAAAGCAAATGTGAAATATAAATTATGATAAGATTTAGGAAAAAAAGAACAAAGAGTCAACTAGAGAAACAATCAGAGGAGGGCTAGGGGTGTGGCTTAGTGGCAGAGTACTTGCCTAGCATGGGCAAAACCCTGGATTGATCTCTAGCACCACAAAAAGAGAGAGAAGTGGGGGGGCAGAAAATCAAAGGAATATACCTGACAAGCGAGAGGTCAGAAAAGGCCTCTGAGAAAGTACTATGTAGACTGAGACCTAAAGAATGAAAAGGAATTTGCCAAGGAAAGAGTAAACGAGAAAACATCCCAGGTCTTGGGGCTCAGAAGACGATATACAAAAGCACAAGAGGAAAGTTTTTCTCTGCCCATCTCCTGACCTCTTGTCTCGCCTCTCTTTCTCCCTTAAAGCAAGTCACAGAAACCAGAATTCCTCTTCCCCAAAGTGGGTTATAGAAACCAGAATCACTTTTCCCCAATCCAACCATAAAAACTAGAATCATTCCTCGACCCTTCCCCTTGCCTTTCTGTGTAAGAGTTGGCCATAGAGAATTTAAGACCTTCCTACCCAGGAGGAATGGGCTGGGATTTACCTCAGTTGGTAGAGCTCTGCACTGCAGTCTCTGAGGTCCCAAGTTCGATTCCCAGCACTGCAAAAATGGGAGAAGGACCTGGCAATCCACTCCCAAGGCAATCCCGAAACAGTTTGCCATTGAAAACCCTATGAGGCTCGCTATGAATCGGATACTGACTCAACGGCACCTAACAACAACAACAACAACCCAGGAGGAATAAACACTGCAACTGAGGGGTCAACAAGGATCTGCACAGACAGGCCTGGCTGGGTTTCTATTTCTTTGTTCCCATGAGCTCAGATCCCTTCTGTCTGATCATAGATCTACACAGCTGTCCCTCTCTCACGAAACCTAAACAAAAAATGAAGAAGAGTTTGCCTTGGGTCTCTGGGTCTTAGATCTGAAGGCTCCCATGTAACATAAAACTATCATCAAATAAATTTATTATCCTTTTCTCTTGGTAACTTGTCCTTTGTTATAGGGGGTGTTGGCCATGACCCTTTATGATGGGAAGGGAAAGGATCATCTCGTATTCTACCCCTACACCAAGACAAGTATGACTGGAGAAGCATCTTGCAGGAAGGGACCTACACATCAACATTCAAGAGGTCTTAAGAGGGTATGGTAGGAGCCTGGGAGTGACTACACTATATGATATCACAGAAATAAAGATATTAAGAACAAGAGTGATTTTATTGCTTTATTAAATTGCTGCTCAAAGAATTCTTTATAAAAAATATCAGGTCCTTAAGATGTTATCCAGAATCACATTAAGGTGTACATTAAAAATTTCCAATAAAAAACAGGTTTATGATTTAATGGATTTTTTAAAAATAATACATAACAAAAATTCTGGGCATTCAATTTTGTCATAATATGTTGAAATAAAAGTTCAGTATAATGGTGTCATTTTAGTTTTACTTTCATCATGTTGCTGTTTTGTATGTTCATCAGACACTATTAAAATGAATTGTTCATTATCTAAAAATTAAAAAAGATTTCATCCAACAAACAATGAGACCTTCTGTGTATAGGACACTGAGCAAAAGAGGCAGAGAATCTGTGTTCTTGGTTCTTAATACAACTCTAAAATCTTTAAAATTCTAAAAGTAAAACTCAAATGTCTTAAATCTTCCTTCACTTACAATTTCAGTAATGTTGAAATTTTGACAGAGCATTATGTTTGTAGTTATACAGGTGCTTTTTACTCATAAGAACAAAAGACTATCATTCTCTTGATGTCTAAACTACATATGTTCATATATTTTAGAGGTATATTTATATAAATATGTTTAAATAAAACAAACTTTTCCAAGTTGTAAATAAATAAAAAATTTTAGGGAAACCAAATCAGTTTAGAAGTTAAAATTATGATAGTTAGTCCATGAATTCTAGAGTTTAGAGAAAGTTTTGGCTCTTTTTCATGAAAGAAAGGTACGAACCGTGCCCCTAATGGTACCCCTACAAATCGGACATTTTCTTAGAGAAGAGGCACAGTCTTTGCACACCACTAGATGACCACAGGGGATAAACACTATGGACACCTCTCTGTCCATGCACACTTTGCATGTTCTCTCTTCCTGGAGTCTCCGTAACTCTTCTTCCACTGTGAGGCCTAAGAAGAGAAAAGAAGTTTTAGTAAAAGGCAGTTTGCTTCTCTGCCAATGAAAAACCAAGAAAATAACAGCAGTTTTGTACTGTTTCAAAGTGTGAATACTATTACCTGAAATCCTTCCTGTGGGAATATACTTTATGTCCTGTTGCACTAAGGAAGAAATAGAAAAAGCATTACTATGACATATTTAAGATTAATATGTAGATGCAGAATGCAATTTATTTTTATTTATTTTTGTGGTGCTGGGGTTCAAACTCAGACTCAGGGCTTCTTGCTGGCTTAAGTACACACTCTACCACTGAGTTATATCCATAGCCCGAGAACACATTTCTTAAACAATTTACACTTGGCCAACTACTTGTCTTGTTAAAGTAACAAAAGTCTTTAATCTTCTTGTGGAATTTACATTTATAACTTAGATTGAATTATTTTCAATAATCACCAATTATTAAATAAAAGTGTATTTTCAATTAGCCTAAAAAACTCCCAAGAATATTTTTTAGTACTCACCAAATAAATGCTTGTATAACATTGGGTCTGTTTCTTGCAGAGAGTTTTTGAATATGGTGGCTGCAACATTTCCTTTTACTAAAATAGTATCAATCAGTTTTCTTGCTTGTAAAGAAGTCTGTGTTTTCTGTTTAATAACATCATGCTCTTGTTCATTAATCACTCTGGAGGTTAGGAGAGTATCCAGGATTGGAATTACATGAGTCAAATGTTGAAAAAGTACCATTCTATTCTTCTGGATTAATGTTAGATCATCTTTATAAGAAAAAAGAAAACATATAGAAACATGTTCAAACTCTGCTCACCAACTTCCTTCAATACCTATGTAATATAAACAAATGAAAGTCATCAGTAATTCACACTCCGTAAGGCACTGACACTGATTGCTAGGTTTGGGGGAAACAGATCCCCTGTGCCTAATAATAATGCTAATGGACTTCATAGGCAATTATACATGCAGGCCACATTTTTGACCCTAGGATAGTTGCTCACTCCCTTTGCTATACATTAGGGTGGGATCAGGGGCAACCATTCATTTTAATATTAGTAAAACAGTATATCTTAGCCTACAACAATAAATGAATGCACAGATTTTGATTAAATTTCCTACTTGCTCACTCAAGAACTGAGTACCCTCTCCATGCCTATTATTTAGGTAAGCTGGAGGATAGCACGTCACACTCTCTCAGGGCACGTTACACATGTCCTCCCATGGTAGCCTTTCTGCTTCTTTATTCTCTACTCGGTTGCTGTGCACAAAAACTGTATTCCTCTGGACAAGTCCTTCTCATCTGGCTGCTCTGACTGCTGTTACCCTTCTGACCTAGACAAAGAGAAATGCTGATCTCTCCTTTGCCACTCTTTCTCAAGCCTGGACCTGATCCATAAGTCCCTTCAACACAGCTGAAAACAGACAGTCGCCTTTTCTTTTTCTTAGATTTTTGAGACAGGGTCTCACTATGTAGCCCATGCTGACCTCAAATATATGTTCCTCCTGCCTCAGCCTCCAGGTGCTGGGATTACAGCCACCACACCCAACTCAGAGAGTTTATTATATTGTTGTTATTTTTGTTAGGTGCCGTCGAGTTGGGATCCGGTTCATAGCGACCCTACCTACAACAGCTGAAACACTATTGTCAGTGCTTCTCTGCTGTTCATAGGGTTTTCAATGGCAGATTGAGTTTTGGAAGTGGGTTGCTGGGTCCTTCTCCCTAAAAGTGTTGCCCAGGCTGTCCTCGAACTCGAGATCCTCTTGTCTCATCTTCCGCAGCTCGTTGATTACCGGCATTTATGACTGGCTTTATTATATTAGGTCAAGCAAAATGTAATTAGAAAAGTAAGTCTTGGATTGAAAAACAAATGTACTTGAGCACAAAGTGCAAATATGAATTAAGAAAAAAATATTGTTGCTCAACATAGACATTTTCAATTTAATTAGCAATTCCAATGTACCTTAAGGGGAAGAAATTTTTCAGAATTTGAATTTAGAATACCAACATAAGAAAAGTCAGATCCACCTATAATCCCAGCATTTTGGGAGGCTGAGGTAGGACTGCAAGTTCAAGAGTATTCTGGGCTATAGAGAGAGACTCTGTCTCAAGGGGAAGAAAAAGAAAAAGAAAGAAGGAAGAAAGGGAGGGAGGGAGGGAGAGAGAGAGAGAGAGAGAGAGAGAGAGAGAGAGAGAGAGAGAAAGGAAGAAAAGTTTGGAATGGATTAATGAACATATTTTCAGAACTTCCATAGAGTAACATCATAACCTTATGGGAGAGAGACTATACTAATAAATATATGTACCTGACTCTTTTTCCTCGAGGGCTCTTTCTTTCTCCTCTTCCCTTATTTCATCTTCCACTTTAAGTAAGTCTACCACGAGATCACTGACAGTCTTGTAGTTCTCTCCCGTGGTGAGGATTTTACTCTGGACTGTCTGTTTCACCAGGCTTCTACTAAAGCCCATCTCCAGAGCGGCTTTAACCACAGGTGTACTCATCATGACTGCATCTTCTGCATGGTTGTCTCCAGGTCCCAAACGAACAACTATATGAACAAAAGAATTAACACTTTAAGACAGCCCTATACTGCATAAATGGAAAGTCATCACATGGAAAACATAAAATCCAGAAGACATATAGGCATTGTTTTGTACTAACTTTGTTAAATTTTATGTGTTTGTTTATTCTTTTTTTTTTTTTTTTTTTTTTTTTTTTTTTTTTTTTTTTTTTTTTTTTTTTTTTGGTGTGTGTTACTTGGGAGTTGAACCCAGGGCCTCACACATACTTTGCAAGTGCTCTACCTCTGGGCAGCACCTCCAGCCCATGTTTTCATTTTTTTTATTTTGAGACAGAGTTTTGCTGTCTGCCTCCGGACATGAACTTGTGATCCTCCTGTCTTTGCTTCCCAGCTCTCTGGGATTACAGATGTGTGCCACCATGTCCCGCTCAACTACCTTGCATTTAAAATGATACATATTTTCAGTCACCAAAATAAGAGATGGAATACTTTACTTAAATACAAAGTATGCATTATCTGTTAAAGCTGGTTACACATCCAAGAACAGGAGAGAGGAACAGAAAGTCAGGGCTCACTCTGCCCAGAATTGAGACTCCTTTTTCCTTACACTGAGTGAATAAATGGGCTTTCTAAGTCAAATACGTATTTTCACATACTTAGGTGCTTTTTTCTTTTTTCTTAGCAGATATTAGCTATACAAAATAATGGGCTTCATTGTAACATTTTCATCCATGCATACAATGTACTTTAACTGTATTGCACACTCTCTCCAGGCCATCCTTTTTTGTCATCCCAAATACTCCCCCTCTACTTTTATGTCTTTTTTTAAAAATCTAGATTCTGCATATGAAATAAATATGTGATATTTGTATTCCTGCATCTGGCTTTTTTTGCATAACATGATGATTTCCAATTCCATCCATTTTCCTGAAAATGATATGACTTTGTTCTTCTTTATGGCTGAATAATTCTCCATTGTGTATATGTAAAACATTTTCTTTATCCACTCATCCACTGATGCGTCCCTGGGCAGATGCCACAATTTGGCTAACATATTTTCACATATTCTTCAAAGACGCCATTGTCCTCTCTCACGTTTATTACTGCCATGGCCTCCTCCAATACTGCTCCTTTCTAGATCATTCTCAACTGGGCAACCTTTCTGAAAACACAAACCTGACTGTGTCACCCTCCTTAAATGCCTTGAAAATCCCACTGACTTCAGAGAAAAATCTAAATTTAACTGTGACTCATGAATTCTCACACAGTACATAGCCTAACCCTTTGCCACTCACTGACTTACGTTCTGCCCTCTGGCCTGGAAGCCACCCCCTGCTGGCTCTTGGGTCAACTTTTCTGCAGTCGTGACCACTCCGCCAGCCAGCCTGCTGGAACTTTATCTGCTTGAAACTTCTGCTTCTGGCCACACAGAGTTCTGTCCAGGTCTTCGAATGATCCTCTTCTGTATCACCTCAGCCTTTCATATGCTGTTCCTGGTGCCTGGACTATGCTTTTCCTCCCTTTGCCACTTAACTGACTCTTTGCCCCTGGGTTTTCTGCCAACACAAATGCTTCCTGCAGACAGCCTTTTCTGTTCTCCAGGTCCAGGTGAATCATCTCACACCACTCCGTCACACTTTACTTCCCCTCCAGGCCCCACTGTCCCCTCTTCCTTTGTCTACATGCCTATGGTTCTTAGCTCAGGAGAGCCGGAGGCATGCTTATCTGGTTTTCTATGCTTTCCTCAGAACAAAAAACACCCAATACTTATTGGATTGAATTAAACACTGAAAAAAATGGACTAGATGCCAGGCACCATGACACAGGCCTGAAATCCCAGGAGGTTTGGGAGGCTAAGGCAGGAAGATCATGGATATGAGGCCAGAGGCAGCCCGCACAACTTTGTGAGACCCTCATTTCAAAGTAGAAAATAGAACACGGGCTGGGGGTGTGGCTTGGGCAGAGCGCTTGCCTAGCATGTAGGCCTTGGATTTAACCCCCAGTACTGCAAAAAATAAAATAAAAACTTTAAATGGAGTAGACGTATTGTTCAAATATCTTCTCTATTTCCTTTTAGGTAATAAATCCTGTAACCTCCCTGAGCCTCAGGGATCCTGTTGAAAAATGGGAATACTATTTTCTACCCTTTCCATTTCACAGAAAGAATATGTGAATAATCTAATATCACAGTACTTCTGTTCCCTCCCTGGCCCAAGAGCAAGGGTGAGTGTAATTTAACATTACGAAAAGTTCAATTATAGAGGCCTGAGGCTGGGCATGTAGCTCAGTGGAAGAGCTCATGCTTAGCATGTGTTAGGCCCGGGATTCAATCTCTAGTGCCGCCAAAACCAAAAACAAATACAAAAAATCAACTACAGATACCCAGTTCCCACACTTAGACATTCTGATTCAATTGAGTAGGTGTGAGGCATAAGCTAGCAATCTGCACGATTTTTTTAAAGTTCTCCAAGCGACTCTGATATGCATTGAAGTTGGAGATCTACCAACACAGCGTGAAAATACATTGTAAATTATAGATCAGTACAAATGTACAATGTTATTACCACCTTTCTACCTTAACAGTACCAAATGGTTCTAATTCAATGCCGTAATTATTATCATTATACATACTTGATGACTCTGCACCTTCATCTTCTGGAGTGTCTGAGGTGGATAATAGCTGCAGAAAAATGTATATAAGTTAAAATATAAACTTTATCCTGCCCATTTCAATAAAACTAAGTCAACAGACATATTTTATTCATTTATTACAAACTGACTTGCTTATTAGAAAAATATGTTTTAAATCAAAAGCAGTATTTCATTTATATTCACCAGTGATTCCCTAGGCCATAAGCTAACAGAATTTCTGTGTTTATGTACTACTAACAAATAAAATCTATTTTCATTAAGGCAGGAAAGGTGCTGCAGCTTTTCAGTGATCTTTGAGACAACAAGTTAGCCTTTCAACCACAGATCTTCTGTTTCCTGGGCCACCTGTGAGGTGGATTCAAGCCTATATCATAGCTGTTGGCCATGGCTAAGAAGTTTTGGAACCTCAAACTAGTAGAAGTTCTTATTTGTTTTTCTAAGGTTAGATAGAGCAATAAAATTCTTTCCCAAATCATTTTAAGAAAAATATACATAGTAAAACTATTAAATGTTATTTTCCCAGCTGATTTTCTCATCAAATTTCTTTTTGTTTCATTTTTTTGAGACATAGAGTCTTGCTGTATAGCCCAGGCTGGCCTCAAACCGACAATTCTCCTGCCTCTGCCTCCTGAGTGCTGGGATTACAGATGTGTGCCATGCCCAGCTGAATAGTTTAATTTATTGCAACTTGACTGGACAAATGCTTGATGAGAAACATAACAAATATTATTTTTCAGGAGGTTACTAATTATAGACCCATTTTTCTCCAAAGAATATTTTCCAAGATCACATCAAGTTTTGTAAAAAAGAGAAGAGGTATTTTTAAAACGACTCTTGTCTTTTCACTAGAGTGCTATTCTGTAACTATCAGAAAAGAATTCCTGTGTTGGTGAGCAACGAATTTTTTTTTTTTTTTTTTTGCGGTATTGGGGGTTGAACCCAGGGCCTCGCACTTGCATGCTCTGTAAGTGCTGGACCACTGAGCTGCACCCCATTTTTTTACTTTTTGAGGCAGGGTCTTGTTGAGTTATACAGACTGCCTCTGGTCTCAAATTTGCGATCCTCCAGCCTCCACCTCCAGAGCTGCTGGGATTACAGGCGGGTGCCACCGCAACCCTAATTTTTTTATTTTTTAAAGAACTTTTCCTACCTGTTCAAGCAGATGAGGGTAACTGGCTTGAACTTGACTGATGAACTCTTGCCCTTTAATTCTTATCAAGTACTCACACCTAAATGTAAACAAAACAAAGTTTAGAGGGTTACTCTATAAAAACAAATTAAAATTTACTAACAAAAAATCTAAGTGTTCCAATTCACAGAACCATTTAAGAGTGATGATTTTAAACTTAAAGTTAGAAGAATAAATAAATCCTATACCCGTTGTAATTAATACTCTATTTCTTTCTCTTTCAAAAAGTTTTATTGTAAAACTAGCCTTTACATACCCTACAATAAGATTCAGATTTGTGTGTGTGTGTGTGTGTGTGTGTGTGTGTGTGTGAATTTTAAAATTTGTTTTTTGAGGAGTTGCCTATCACAGTTAACATGAATTTTCTCTACCACTAGTGCTTCTTCATGCAGTTTGAATATTTTACAAATTAATTTTATTATTTTATATTTACCAGGATATATCATGCTTCCGTTAATTTAGAAGGGCCCTAAATGTTTGTCCCAATATTGGAAGACCTAAAAATATAGCCCTTTGTAGACTGGTAAATATTTCAAATAAGCGTAAACATACATAAAACCACTTCACTACCCATTTAGCATACAGGAAGTGGTAAGAGACATGGCAGGGAAAGCCAAGTTGATGTGGGCAAGGAGGGTGGAGCTGGCTTCTGCCCAGGCTGGGTGGGTAAAGGTCAGGAGGTGCTCAGCCTACTGTAGTCAGATGAGGCTGTCTCTACTCCGGGCTCCTCCCTGTTCTCTTCAACCATTAAACACCCCCATGCATGACATTAAACAGAGAACATGGAAACTGGTAGAAAGTTCTTATTTTTTTTTTTTTTTTTACAGTACTGGGTGTTGAACCCAGGGCCTGGAGCTTGCATGCTCTGCAAGCGCTGTACCACTGAGCTGCACCCCCAGCCCATTTTTTCGTTTTTTGAGACAGGGTCTCGCTAAGTTAGGCAGACTGCCTCTGGTCTCGAACTTGCGATCCTCCTGCCTCTGATCCTCCTGCCTCCACCTCCTGAGCTGCTGGGATTACAGGCGTTGCACCACCACGCCCGGCTCAGAAAGTTCTTTAAATAAGTGATTCTGCTCATCTCCATGACAGTTTTCAAACCAAAGAGGAACAGGAGAGAAGGAATTAGGAAAATGAACACATTTTCCAATATTTACAAGTTTGGAATGCCTAGATGATACAGATCTACGAAGTTTAAGTACAAAATGAAGCCATGACACTACCAAAGCAAATTTACTATTCTTTCTGTATAGCCACAAAACTACCACAATGGAAAGCACAAAAAAAAAAAAAAAAAAAAAAAAAAAAAAAAAAAAAAAAAAAAAAAAACCTGAGTGTTCTTTGTAATCTTCACGATTTTAAAAATATGCAATATTTAGGGAGCAAAAAGTTGCTATAAGTGAAGACAAAGTACTATATACAAATGTACACAATAAAAACAAGTTATGATGCCAAGCTTAGTAATTAAATAGTACCAAAAATTTTGACAATGGAAAATATAGTTTATAGGCCACCTGGTTTGGATGAAATTATTGTTAGGTGCCATGGTGTCGGGTCAGACTCATAGAGACCCTCATAGGTTTACAACAGCTGATTGTTTCTGGATTGCTTCAGGACTGGATTGCCTTGTCCCTCTCCTGTTTTTGTGGTGCTGGGACTGAACCTGGGTCCTCAGACAGTGCAGAGTAGCACTCTACCGACTGAGTTAAATTCCAGCAAACAGGAGAGTATAAAAGAGCATAGAATAATCAACAGGGTGAAATATAGCAACAAAATGCTACCTGTGATTAAAACAGATGATGTGAGTTCATATGTACCCTGGCCACTCTCATGTAGTATTGCAATCTGCCAGGCACACCTCTCTCTCACTCTTTTCTTCATTTTTGTTTGTTTGTTTGTTTTGTGGTGCTAGGGACCACACCCAGGGTGTTGCTCATGCTAGGCAAGTGCTCTGCCACTGAACTACGTTCTTAGCCATCTCCTTTTTCTTTTTCTCCATGCACTTATCACCTTCCAACCTGCTATGTAAC
>VMDO01006528.1:0-12648 GCA_007922755.1 Pedetes capensis
ACAGTTGTGGCATGTTTTCTCTCATACGTAGTAGAATCTTTTTTTAAAGAAAAGGACTACATGAAAATAAAAGGGGGACTATTAGAGAAGAGAAAGGGGATTGGAGGGCTGAAGGTAAGAATGTGTAGGGGGAGGTGGAAAAATGTTTTATGCATGTATGGGAATGTCATGATGAAACCCATTACTCTGTAAAATTAACATGCACTAGAAAAGAACTGGTTCAATATTCTAGACTTTTAAAGTCAGTCTTAACTCTGGGTCATTCAGCTAAAATTATGGCTTAGTCTGGAGGGGTGGCTGAGTAGAAATTATGGACAGTACCAGAACATTATCACAACCAAGACTAGAATTCCTACTCTTGTTTTTGTTAGGTGCCATTGAGTAGAGTCTGACTCATAGTAACCCTATATACAACAAAACAAAATATTCTGACTTTATGTCAGGCACATGATCTTATTTATGTTTAAGTCCATTGTTGCAGGCACTTTATAAATCCATCTAGTTGAGGGTCTTCCTTTTTTTCATTGACCTACCAGTCTCACAAACATGATGCTCTTCTCTAGGGATTGGTCCATCCTGACAACATGTCCAAAATACATAAGACAAAGTGTTGCCATCCTTGCTTCCAAGAAGCACTCTGATTGCACTTCTTTTGGAACAGATCTATTGGTTTTTTTGTCAGTCCATGGCATATTCAATATTCACCTCCAGGACCATCATTCAAAAGCATCAATTCTTTTCCCGTCTCCCTGATTCAATGTCCAGCTTCCATAACTGTATGATGTTACTGAAAATACCATGGCACGAGTCAAGTGTACCTTTGTCTTCAATGTGAAATCTTTACTTTTCAAAACTTTAAAAAGGTCTTTTGCAACAGCTTTTCAAAATGCAATGCAGCTTTTGATTTCTTGACTACTGCTTCCGTGGGTGTTGATAGCAGAACAAAGTAAAGCAAAATTTTGGACAACCTCAATTTTTTCTCCATTTATCATGAGGTTTCTTACTTACCCACTTGTAAGGATTTTTGTTTTATTGATGTTGAGGCATAATCCATAATGAAGGCTGTGTTCTTTGATCTAGATCAGTAAATGTTTCAAATCCTCTTGACTTTCAGCAAGCAGAGTTGTGTCATCTGCATAATGCATACTGTTAATGAGTCTTCCTCCAATCATGATGCCATGTTTTTCATAAAGTCCACCTTCACAAATTATTTGCTCAGCATAGAGATTGAAGAGGTAAGGTGACAGGACACAGCACTGTTGCACACTTTCTCAACTTTAAACCAGGCAATGTTTCCTTGTTCTGTTCAAACAACTGCCTCTTGGTCCAGGTACAGATATTTCATGAGTACAATGAAGTGCTCTGGTATTCCCATTGCTTGCAAAGTTTCCATAATTTATTAAGGTCCACACAGCTAACTGTCTCTTCATAGTCAATAAAACATAGGTAGACCTCTTTGTGGTATTCTCTGCTTTTGGCTAATGTCCATCTGACATCAGGAATGATGTCCCTGGTTCCATGTCCTCTTTTGGATAAGACTTGATTTTCCAGCATTTCCTTGTCTATATAATGCTGCAATCACTTTTTAATGATTTTAAGCAAAATGTTACTTGTGTGAGATAGTAATGATATTGTTAGATAATTTCCACATTCGGTTGCATCTTCTTTATTGGGAATAGGAACAAATATGGAATTCTTCCAGTCATTTGGCCAGATGCTGTTTTCCAAATCTCTTGGCATAGACATATGAGCACCTCTAGTGCAGCATCTGTTTGTTGAACCATCTCAATTGATATTCCATCAATTCCTGGAGAGTCATGTTTCACCAATTCCTTCAAGGCAGCTTCTAATTCTTCTTTCAGTACCATTGGCTCCTGATCATATGCAATCTCTTGAAGTGTTAGGTCATAAACCAATTCTTTTTGTTATAATGACCCTGTGTATTCCTTCCATCTTCTTTTGATGTTTCCTACATCATTTAATATTTTCACTATAGAATCTTTCACTATTGCCACTCAAGGCTTGAATCTTTTCTTCAATTCTTTAAGCTTGAGAAAAACAGAGCATGTTCTTCCCTTTTGGTTTTCTATCTCCAGGTCCTTGCACATGTCATTATGATATTTGATTTTACTTTCTTAAATTGCCCTATGAAATCTTCTGTGTAGTTCTATAACTTCAACACTTCTTTCTTTTACATTAGCTGCTCAACTTTCAAGGGCAAATTTCAGAGTCACTTTTGACATATACTTAGGTATTTTCTTTTTTTCCTATCATTTTAATAATATTTTGCTTTCCTCAAGAGTGATATCTTTGATGTCATGCCACAATTCATCTAGTCTTTGATCATTTGTGTCTAACATATCAAATCTGTTCTTGAGGTGGTTTCTGTCCTCAGGTTGGATATACTCAACATCATATGTTGGCTCTCATACACTTGTCCTAATTTTATTCAGTTTCAGTTTGAACCTGCATATGAGCAGTTGATGGTCTGATCCACAATCAGCACCTGGTCTTATTCTGACTTTTGATATTAAAGTTTTCATTATCTCTTTCCACAAATGTAGTCAGTTTCATTACTGTTCCACAAATGCAGTCAGTTTCATTACTGTGTGTTCCATCTGGTGAATTCCACGAGTATAGTCAGTATAGTCAATACTTGTGTTGGTGGAAAAATGTATTTGAACTGAAAATGTCATTGGTCTGACAAAATTCTATCATGCGATTTCCAACATCGTGTCTGTAACCAAGTCCATATTTTCCAACTGCTGAGCCTTCTCCTTTGTTTCCAACTTTTGCAATCCAGTCAACAGTAATTGTCAGTACATCCTAATTGCATGTTCCATCAATTTAAGACTGCAGAAGGTAGTAAAAATCTTCCTTATCTTCATTTATGGCCTTAATAGTGGGTGTATAAATTTGAATAATAGTCATATTAACTGGCCTTCTTTGTAGACATATGGATATTATTCTATCACTGACAGTATTGTACTTCAGGACAGATCTTGATATTTCTTTTTTGCTAATGAATGCAACCACATGTTTCTTTAAGTTTTCATTCCCTGCATAGGCCATATGATTATCTGATTCAAAATGGCCAATGCCAGTCCAGTTTAGCTCACTGATGCCTATCATGTCAATGTTCATGTGCTCCATTTCCCTTTTGACAATTTCTAATTTTCCTGAATTCATACTATGTAACTCCACATTCTAATAGTTAATGGATATCTACAGTTGCTCCTTCTCATTTTGAGTTGTACCATGTCAGCAAATGGTGGTTCCTGAGGCTTTACTCCATTCCCATCATTAAGGTTGACTCTAATTTGAGGTGGCAACCCTTCCTCAGTTATCTTTTGAGTGACTTCCAATCTGGGGGCTCATTTTCTGGCACTATATCTGACAGTGTTTCTCCACTATTCATATGGTTTTCAATGGCTAATTGTTTTGGGAGTGGGTTATCCATACCAGTCCCCCTTGTTTGTCTTAGTTCGGAAGCTCAGCTTAAACCTGTCAACCATGGGTAACCCTGCTGGTATCTGAAATCCTAGTGGCATAGCTTTCAGCATCACAACAACTTGTAAGTCCCCACAGTACTACAAACTGTCATACACACACGGGAAAGAAAATTCCTACTCTACTTACTAATAATTTGATCTTGAATAGTGTACTCATATATAAAATCAAGGATAATAATTCCTAGCTCATGAGTTTCCCATGAATGATAAATGAACTAATGTAAGTAAATCTTATGACATCTACTTAGGTATTCAGTTAAAGGCACAGAAGGACAAACATCACATGCTTATAAAAATGCAGTTGAAAGATGGTTACCTGGATTAGGCAAGTAGGACAATGGAGTGATGTTGGTCAAAGAGTGTAAACTTGCAGTTGTAAGATGAGTAAGTTCTGAAAACCTAATGCATAGCATAATGACTATGGTTAGTGATAATGTGTTGTCTACTTAGTATTGGCTAGGAGAGTAAATCTAAAAAGTGTGTAAAGTGATAAATATGTTAATAAGCTTCATTGTGGTAATAATTTCACAATGCACATGCACATTAAAATATTGGATGTTACACCTTGAAGAGGTACAGTTTTTTCACTTGCACTTAAATAAAGCTGAAAAATAAAAAACAAAACTGAAGACAAAATTTAAAAAGCTAGTTAAAACCAATATGAGTATATATTTAACTCAAAGGTTAAGTAACTAAGCCACCATCACACAACTAGTAAATCATAGATCTGGGATCCAACTTACTTGGTTGGGATCCAAACTTTGCCTAACTCCAAAGTCTATATTTCTTTTATTATATTACACTGTATCTATATGGTTTCAACTATGCAAACAAACAATTGCTGTATTTCAAAAGAAAACTGCCTAGTAGGTGTTCAAAGAAAAGACAGCTGATCCTATATGAACAATGTGATTTGTGTCATTTTTAAACTGCAATCTTGCAAAGCTATGCCATCCATCGAGCTTTGTTACAAAGTAGAACTTATAGTTAGGAGGTAGTCCCATACCATTTATGAAGGCTGCTCCAACTACATCACCAGCATGAAGGTAGAATAGAGCACGAGGTAACACATTGCATGGACTGAAATCCAAGTGCTCTCACTTGCTAGCTTTGTGATTTGGGACTAAAACTGGTATTACACTTAATAGAGTGGGTCAGTGGAAGAGTTAAATTTTTAAGTATTTAGAAAATATGTGCCACATATTTACATGCTCAATAATAATATTATTATTACCTGCTCCTCCTTGTTCTGAGTTTCCATAATACTTTTTATATTGGTACTAGATTACACATAATATTTTACTGAATTATGCATTCGTTTATATAAATTTGCTGGACGTGTTTCCTGTCTTCTCAGCTAAACTGAAGATTTAGTTCTTGGACTTCAAATCTCTCATCACATTTAGTACATTGCTGAGCACCTTTATAATACAATTGCATACTAGCCTCAGTTCAAAGAACAGTCAGAAAGAACTAACAGCATCCTCATCACCTCCCTTGGCTCTATAGAAACACATTAAA
This sequence comes from Pedetes capensis, assembly GCA_007922755.1. NCBI lineage: Eukaryota > Metazoa > Chordata > Mammalia > Rodentia > Pedetidae > Pedetes > Pedetes capensis. The sequence goes on from VMDO01006528.1 coordinate 5,034, forward strand.
GATTCCAGCCCTGACAACTAATGGACAAATCCCCAGAGCTCTGTGGCTTGCTTTCTGAGCTCCATGACTCTCTTGGATACAGGGAACAGAAACAGAGAGAATACAGGTGAGAATTCTATCTTCTACATACAATACCCACAAGGCTGAACTCCCATAGCTCTTGGTTGGAGGTGGTTGGTATTGGTTCTCTGAAATATAATTTCAGGCAAGGTCTAAACAAATGATGCAATCACCTCAAGGTTCAGGTATAAGAGTTGGAGAAGAGGCTTGGTGGCAGGTGGATAATAGAGAATAATCTCTTTTGGAAAATAACTTAGAGGCTTTAAATTATGCCTGAGTTGTTAGCAAAATGGAGAAAACTGCCAACCCATACAATATTACCAATTGTAGGAAGAAGAGAATGGGCCAACAACTATATCCAGACTTTGCATCCAGGCAGTGGATGAATGTTAGCTCTTCCTTTTGACGGTTATGTGATCTTTATTTTGAAAAGAAAGAGCAAAGGATCTGGAAACAGATGCTGAAGTTAGGAACTTCAGGCCTTTCTTGTAAAAATCACCCTCTGCATTGACCCATCATTATCTAAGATGTGTGACACTGTCACCTGCTGATCTCACTACAACCTGCTGAGGATCCAAGACTTTGAGAAAGGCATGTAACAGACACTCAATAAAGTACCATAATAAGTGGTTTACCCTCACAATTTGTAACTGTCTAGAATGCAGCATTTCTTACTTAGAAGATTACTTATAGTTACCAGCACAACAGCAAAACCAGAGGTTTTGCCCAAAGATCATTTTATCCCTTATCCTCGTCCATCCTCTATGCATCCTACATAGCCTCAGATCAAACCCCTCTTTTCCAGGATCATTAATTTTCACTTTCTCCTGAGTCCTTGCTTTCTCACTTACTGATACTGCACCATAAGGATACGGCACTGTGTTATTTTAGGGGATGGGGACAAGAGAAATGATGATACACCCAGAGGGTGGATTACTTACACATGCACATACACAAGGTCCCAAAGTGAACTATTTTGTTAAAGTTATCCTCTACAGGAGTCCATGGAACTGGAATCATTTATCCATTTCACTCTATACTCGAGATACACAGTATTTCAAGATTTGAGGGCAGGAAGAAAAGGGAGTTATCTTAGAATCTAATATTTTTTAAAAAAGTAATTCATTTGGCTCCAATGCCAATAAAACCCTCTGTGGCTTCCTCATTATCTGCTCCCATGGTTTTCAGAGTCATCCATCAAAGAAGTTATTAATCCAGAACATGTGAGTACATGTTGCTTTCTTAATTTATCGAGACAGACTCAAAGGCCTGAGCCAGAAATAGACTGCAAATCTTCTCCCAGATGGACTCTTTCACATCACAGTATTTCTGTCAGCTCCACTTGCCCCTTGGTCTAAAGTTGAGAGCTAAAGGAATTAGAAATTATGGTCCCTGTTCATTGGCTTGAGCCATCCCCAAAGGAAGCCATGGCATCTGGCCTGATCCTTTTTCCTTTCTTCCAAGTTAAAGAGAATTCATGGAAACCCATCTCCATATCAATAATTCGTTTTACATTTGTATGGCAATTCACTGAATAGTTTATTAAATGCTTCCAATGTTTTATCTCATTTTAGACCTTAAGACGCCATGGCATTGGCAAAGAAACTATTAACCTTATTTTATAGACAAGAGAGGGTAAAACCAAGAGAAGTGAAGCACCTTGACTATGCTCATACAGGTCAAAATGACAGAGCTGAAAGTCAATTTCAGGTTTTCATATTGTAAATTTGATGCTATTTCTATCTCTTTGACAATGGCCCCCTGAGAATTTTCCTCTCTCCTGGGGGCCTAACTTCATTAAGCAGGTACTGAACCTTAGTCATTACCCAAATGCTTCCTGCCTTAGCCATGCCCAGGACGCAGAGTATAGATCTCTGAGCCATATTTTACATTGGTTTGAAGGTTGCTCCTTTGTCATTGGTTCTGCATCACCTGACCCCAATAAATCTCAGCATTCCAGGACTAGCATTCATATAATTTCATGAGAATGTTTATGTCCTATATTTTGGCTCAACAAAAGTCCACTAATCTGGAGAAATCTCTCAATAATCAGGTGAAACTAATGTACCAATCATAAGTGTCAGTTGGCCTCTTTTCCTAGTCCCCTAGGGCTGATTAGTGATCTATAGTGTCTATAGGGGTAGAGATAGATAGTATGCATCGAATAAAATACATGGACTCCCCAACAAGAAGGCTGACTTTGACAACTGTCACTGCTGACTGCCCAAACTGGTCACAGTGGAAGTCCATGCTAATAAGCTCCAAATGAGGCCCCATGCTTCAGTGGAACCACACAACCGCCAGGTAGCATGTTAATTACTTTGTATGCCTTTCATTGTGGAGGACATTTGTCATCACTGTAAATAATACTTGCTCTGGTACAGATTCTCTTTTCCAGCCTGTGATTCTTCCACCAACACCACCACCCATAGACATAATGAATCATTTTTTTGTACTGCCACTGTATCCCTCATAAGAAACTCATTTTACACAGAAAGAAGGAAGATGGTGGACTATCATCCACAGGACTCATAGATCTTAACACAGAACTTACAAACCAGGAGCAGATAGATATTCTTGCAGAATAGTGCAATAGACTGAAAACCCAATTACAGAGTGTCCAGGAATCAATACCTGAAAAATTAGAAGTGTTACCCTATAAGATATGGTATATGATCTTCACCAGCATCCAATAGACAGTGCTGTTTCTGTTATAGCCAATATTCCAGGAACCAGGGATAGAAGCTGGAGTGGATGTTCTAAATAATATATCTAAGAACCCACTCATATACTTGTTTGGTTCTACTTAGAAGTTTCCATATTTAACAGCCACCTTTCAAATTTGGGCTGTTCATACCATTGGAATAACAGCCAAAGCAAGAGTTTGGGGTAATATGATATGGGGTTGTTGCTATGAAGTGAAGGTAAAAAGGACTGTCTGGGAAACAGAGAGTCCTACGAGGGACCTTTCTCTACTGCCATTCCAGTGATAAAAATTAAAAAAGAATACTTGGACAGCCTCAAGGAGGCAGGACCAGCAAAATCTGTGATACGTTAGAACTGAAGGTTTAGATCATGCCTGAGGTAAGAATTTTCATTAGTTTATGCTATGGTTTTAATATATTCCTGAAATTTTATGATTTAGAAAGTTAATCTTCAAGTTTATATGTTAACGGTATTTGGAGGTGTGACATTTGGGAGGTAATTAAGATTAGATAAGGTCATGAAGGTGGGGCTCCCACCTACAAAACCACTGGTGGTTTTGTAGGAAGAGAAAGAGATTCAAGCTAGCAAACTTGCTCTCTCTCTATTCATATCATGTCTTCCACCATGTTATGATGTAGCAAGAAGGCCTTCACCAGATGCTGAGAAGATGCTAGCACTGTGCTCTTGAACTTCCCAGATTCCAGAACTTGTTGTTAGGTGCTGTGGAGTCAAGTCTGATTCGATGTACAGCAGAAGGAAACACTACCACCCAACAGTGCCATGCACATGATTTTTTCAGGTTTGAGCCATTGTTGCAGCCACTATGTTTCTTCCCATTTTGATTCATGCCACATCAGCAAAAGGATGTCCCTGGGGCTTTACTCCACTCATACCATTAAAGTCAACTCTACTTTGAGGAGGCAATCTTCTCCAGTTGTTTCTTGAATGTCTTCCAGCCGGGGGCTCATCTTCTTGCACTATACTTGACAGTGCTTCTCTGCTATTCATAGGGTTTTTAATGGCTAATCATTTTTGGAATGGGTTGCTGGGTTCTTTCCCCTAGTCTGTCTTAGTCTGGAAGCTCAGCTGAAACCTAATGATCATGGGTGGCCCTGCTAGTATCTGAAATACAAGTGGCATTGCTTTCAACATCACAGCCACAAACAAGCCCCCACAGCACGGCAAGCTGGCAGACACGTGGAGGAAATAAACTTGTATTCTTTATAAATTACCCTGTCTCTAGTGTTTTGTTATAGTAATAGACAACAAACTAATTTTAAGTATGATTTGAAGGCAAAGGAAACACGGAGTGAGTATAGAGAAAAAGTTGCAGAAAGAAAGCTACCTACTGAGTTTTGTTCTTATTCTGACTTATCCATTTTTCTATCCCATTCTACTATTTTGTATATAGCAATCACCTTTATAGTATAGTCTCTATAGAATTTCAATATGGAATTTTGGTAGAACAAGAGGATGAATGCATGTCATCTAAAGATTCTGGACTTAGAGCTTGCTATAGTAACTGCTCAGGATCTTAGATATCACCTTCTTGTCTTTTTTATGTACATCAGGAAAAGGTGCATTATGTTGTATCAAGGATTTTTTGTTGTGAATTTTTAAGCATAGGAAAGGATATATGCTGACATTAGTCAGCCAAGGGTGTGGACTAAAGAAGACATTACATGTTCTTTTTGGCTGTTGTCTTAGAATCAGTTTATCAGGAGGAGTTATTTTACTATTTATTCATTTTCCCCAGTAATCTTATTTTATTAGTAATTTTAGTGTACAACTTAATTCACCTCATTATGACATTTCCATACATGCATTTCACTGTAAATTGCTTATTTTCACCTCCCCCATTACCCTCACATTACCCCTCTCCTCCTCCTCCTCTCTTTTCTCCCCACCAATGGTCCCCTTTTCTACTTGCATTTCTTGTTTGTGTATATATATCCACCTATATATAATCTTCTCAAGTTTTCCTTAAGGGCAAAATATGTGAAATTTACTTTCCTTTCTCCCATTACTCTTTCTTCTTACCCTCTCCCCCTAGCTCTTTAGTCAATTACCTTTCCCTACATGGCCCCTTCTATTTTCATGATCTGTATTATTTTAATACTGAATATATATTGAATTTTATTATCCATGTATGAGAGAGAACATGCAATGTTTGTCTTCCTGGGCCAGCTTATATTACTTAAAATGATCTATAGTTCCATCCATTTCCCAGCAAATGTCATAATTTTGTCCTTCTGGATGACTGAGTAAAACTCCAAGGTGTATATATATCACAACTTCCCTGTCCGCTCAACTGTTCGTGGATGTCTAGGTTGATTCCATATTTTGATTATTGTGAATAGTGCAACAAAAAATATGGATGAGCAAGTATCTCTATGGTATATTGAATTATATTCCTTTGGGTGTATACACAGAAGTGGTATAGCAAGGTTATATGGTAGTTCTGTTTTTAGTTTTTTGAGGAACCTCCATCCTGATTTCCACAGTAGTTGCACCAACCTTCATTCCCATCACCAGTGTAATAGAATTTTTTTTCACACATATCCTTGCCAGTATTTGTTGTTTGTTTTGTTTATGGTAGCCATTCTGGCTGGGGTGAGATAGAATCTCAATGTAGTTTTGATTTGTATTTCCCTGATGGCTAATGATGTTAAACATTTTTTATATGACTGTTGTTTTTATTTCTTCTTTTGAGAAGTCTCTGATCAGTTCTTTTGCCCATTTTTTTTAAATTGGATACTTTGCTATTTTGGTGTTTAGTTTCTGAAGCTCTTTAAATATTCTAGATATTAATCCTTTGGCTGATGTATAGGTGGCAAAGATTATCTCCCATTCTTTAGGGTATCTCTTCACTCTAATGATTATGTCCTTTGTTGTGCAAAAGCTTTTTAATTTTATGCAATCCCATTTGTCAATTATTTCTGTTGTTTACTGCACTGCTGGGGTCCTATTCAGAGAGTCCTTGCCTATGCCTATGTCTTGAAGTGTTTTCCCTATGTTTTCATCTAGCAGGTTTAAAGCTTCAGGTTTTATATTAAGGTCTTTTATCCATTTTGAACTGATTTTTTTACAAGGTGAGGAAGAGGGATGTAGTTTCATTCTTCTGCATGAGGATATCCAGTTATCACCACACCATTTATTGAAGAGGATATCTTTTCTCCAACTTATATCTTTGGCACCTTTGTTGAATATCAGGTGGCCGTAGTTACATGGGTTTATTTCTGGATGCTCTATTCTGTTCCATTAGTCTACGTACCTGTTTTTGTACCAGTACCATGCAGTTTTTGTTACTATGGCTTTGTACTATAATTTGAAATCAGGAACTATGATGCTTCATGTATTATTCTTTCTGCTCAGGATCACTGGAAAAGGACATCATGTTTGGGAGAGTGGCAGGTCAACGCAAAAGAGGAAAATCCTCCACCAGATGGATTGACACAGTGTCTGCAACAATGGGCTTAAACATAAATAAGATCATTTGCCTGGCCCAGAATCAGCAAGTGTTTCGATCTGCTGTACATAGGGTCACTATGAGTTGGACTCGACTCGATGGCACCTAACAACAACAACAACAGGATCACTTTAGCAATTTGTGGTCTTTTGTGCTTCCGTATGAATTTTATGATTGTTTTCTCTATTTCTGTGAAGAATATCACTGGAATTTTGATGGAGATTGCTTTAAGTCAGCAGACTGATTTTGGTATTATAGCCACTCTCACAATATTAATTCTTCCAATCCATGAGCATGAAAGATTTTTCTGCCTTCTAGTGTCTTCTTCAACTTCCTTTTTTAGTGTTTGAAAGTTTTCATTGTAGAGGTCTTTCACCTCCTTGGTTACATTTATTCCCGTGTATGTTATTTGTTTTAAAGTTGTTGTGGATGGGATTATTTTCCTGGCTTCTTTCTCTACCTGGTCATTATTAGTGTAAAGAAAGGCTACTGATTTATTTATATTGATTTTGTGTCCTGCTACTTTACTGAAAGTGTTTATCAGCTCTCAGAGATTTCTAGAGAAGTCTTTAGGGGTCTTTTAAGTATAAAATCATGTCATCTGAGAATAGTGATTATTTGACTTCCTCCTTTCCTATTGTTGTTGTTGTTAGATGCTGTTGACTTGGTTCCAATTCATAGTGACCCTATGTACAACAAAAGAAAACACACACTGACACTGTGCCAGGCCCAGCAATATGTCAGTGTTTCTCTGCTATTCATAGGGTTTCCAATGGCTGATAGTTATGGAATTGTTTCAGGAGTGGGTTGCCAGGTCCTTCTACCATTTTTTTGGTGGTGAGGTTCAAATCTGGGGTCTCAGAGAGCGCAGTGTGATACTCTACTAATTGAGCTAAACCTTAGCCCATCCTTTCCTATCACATTCTCCTTTATTTCTTTCATCTTATCGCTGTGGCAAATATTTCAATTACTAGATTGAATATCTGTGACGACAATGGATACCCTTGTCTTTTTCCTGCTTTTAATGGAAATGTTTTTAATTTTTTTCCATTTAGTATGATGTTGGCAGTAGCTTTTTCATTTATTGCCTTTATTATGTTGAGCTATATTCCTTCAATTCCTAGTTTATTCAGGGCTTTAATCATAAAAGGATTTTGAACTTTTGTCAGAGGCCTTTTCTGTCTCTATTGATAATATTATGTGATTTCTGTTTCTGTGTCTATTAATATGCTGTATTACATTTATTGTCTAGCATATGTTGGACGAGCCATGCATCCCTAGAATGAAAGCAACTTGATCATAGTTATGATCTTTTTGATGCTTTGTTGAAGTCGATTTACAAGTATTGTATTTATTATTTTTGCATCTATGTCAATTAGG
>VMDO01006528.1:12748-64352 GCA_007922755.1 Pedetes capensis
AATAATTTGAGAAACATTGGTGTTAATTATTCCTTAAAGGTCTTATAGAATTCAACAGTGAATCCATCTGGTCCTGGGCTTTTCTTCATTGGAGACTCTTTATTACTGCTTCAATTTTGCTGTTCATTATAGGTCTGTTTAATTTCTTTCTATCTGACTAATTTTGTAGGTCATGTGTCTAGGAATTTATCCATCTTATCTAAATATTTCAGTGTTTTGGAATATAATTTTTCAAAATATTCACTAATGATGGTATCTGTTGTAATGTTTCCTTTTTCATCTCTAATTTTCCTAAGTTGAGTCTTCTCTCTCCTTCCTTTGATTAATTTGGCTAAGGGTTTGTCAATCTTGTTTATCTCTTGAAACAACCAGGTCTTTATTTCATCAATTCTTTTTGCTTTTTTTTAGTCTCCATTTCATTATTTTCTGCAATAATCTTTATTATTTCTTTCTGTGTACTGGTTCGGGGTTTGTTTGTTCTTTTTCAAAAAGCTTGAGGTTCATCTTTACTTGTTTGAGTTTGCTTTGATTTTTTTTTTAAATGTAGGCACTCCTAGATATAAACTTCTCTCTTAGAACTTCTTTTGTTGTATCCCAAAGGTTCTTGTAGATGTGTTTTCATTTTCTTTGGATTTTTAACTTCCTTTCTAATTTCTTCAAGTACCCATTGATCATTTAATAGTGTATTGTTCATGCGTCACTTATTTCTATAGTTTCTGTAATTTCTTTTGCTGTTCATTTCTACTTTTATTCTATTATGGTCTGATAAGATACATGACATTATTTAGATGTTTTCTGTATTTATTAAGACTAGATTTATGGCGGGCTGGGATTTAGCTCAGTTGGTAGAGCGCTGCTCTGCAGTCTCTGAGGTCCCGAGTTTGATACTCAGCACTGCAAAAATGGGAGAAGTGCCTGGCAATCCACTCCCAAGGCAATCCCAAAACAGTCAGCCATTGTAAACCCTGTGAGAGTCGCTATGAGTCGGATACCAACTTGACGGCACCTAACAACAACAAAAACAAGATTTATGGCATAAAATATGATCTATTTTACAGAAATTTCTATGGGCCTCTGAGAAGAATGTGTATTCTGTAGTTTTTTGGTGGAATATTCTGTAGATGTCCATTAAATACATTTGACATATTGTGACATTTAACTCTGAATTTTCTTTGTTGATTTTTTGTCTGGATATTCTATCTATTGATGTGAGTGGGATATTGATGTCACCCACTATTATTATATCTGGACCTGTCAGTCCCTGTAGGTCTAGGAAGTGTTTTTTAAATGAAGCTATAACTTCTTTATCAATTATTCCCTTTATCAATATGTAGAGACCTTCTTTGTCTCTTTGGACTACCTTGGGAATAGTTTTAACTTGAAGTCTACTTTTTCTGATATAAGGATGGCTACTCCTACTTCTTTTGGGATTCCACTTGCTTGGTATACCAATTTCCATCCTTTGACCTTCAGTCTGTGCATGTCCTTGTCAGTGAGATATGCTGCTTGCAGATAATACATTGTTGGATGGTTTTTAATCCGGTTTGCTAATCTATGTCTTTTTAATTGGGGAATTAAGACCATTTACACTTAGGTTTATTATTGAGATGGATTTGCTGGTTCCTACAATTGTATTCAGTGTTTTCCTAGTTGGGTCATGTATTATTCATTCTTTTATCTCTCCCTTATTTATATTCAGGGTTTGCTGGTTTTTTGAGTTAGACAGGACTTTTTATTTTCTAGTTCTCTTTAATTTGTCTTGTCCTCTCATGAACTTTATTCTTTCCTATACTCTCATGGTAAAGACTGTCTTTCTTCCTGTTGTGTATGTAGCATTCCTTTATCTTCTGAACTGTTGGTCTGGTGGTCATGTGTTGCTTTAGTATGTGCTTGTCTTGAAATGTCTTTATTTATCCAACAATTTTAAATGATAACTTTAATGAATATAACAATCTTGGTTGGTAATGATTTACTTTCAGTGCTTGAAATATATCATTTCATCCTTTTCTAGGATTTAGGGTTTGTGCTGAGAGGTCTGATATAATTCTGATGTATTTTCCTTTGTGAATTGGAGTTTTTTTCTTGCGGCTTTTCATGTTTCTTATTAGTTCTGTAATATTGGCATTTTACTTATTTTGTGTCATGGAGAAGTTCTTTCCTGGTCATGTCTATTTGGTATTCTAAATGTCTGTTGTAGTTGGATGTCCATTTCTTTCCCCAGATTTGGGAAATTTTCTGCTATAATTTCACTGAATAAATTTTCTATGACTTTAGCTTTTATCTCAGCTACCCTACTGACTCTTAGGCTAGTTCTCTTGATCATGTCCCAAAGTTCTGGAAAATTATGTTCATGTTCTTTTATTTTTTCCTTTTTGATATCTGAACATAGTATTTCCTCCACCTTGTCTTCTATCCCTGATATTCTGTCTTTGCTTTATCTAGCTACTGCTGATGCTTCCACTGTGTTTTTATTAGGTTTATTGAGTTCTTCATTTTCAACATTTCTGTATGTTTTGTTTTCAAAATCTCCATTTTCTTGTTGAATTTTTCATCCATTTTACTGGCTTTGTCTTCTACATTGGTGAATATCTGATCTAGTTCCTGTATTGATTTCCTTACTTCATTCATTTGCTTTTTGCTATCCTCTTTGAGGTCATTGATCATTTTTATGAGTAAACTTTTCTATTTTCTGAAATTTCAAATATTCAGTGTTTTGGATTTAGTAGCTGTTAAAGAATCATGGTCTTTTGGAAGAGCTGTGTTGCCTTGCTTTTTCATGTTCCTTGTGTTTCCGATTTATGATTTGTGCATCTGTAGGTGGAGACATCTCTTTCTTCTTTATTTGAGGGTCTTCTTAGTGAGTGAATTTCTCTTCATAACACAATCTCTAGTGCTACTCATAGAAAAGAAGGCAAACTACCATAACAGGTATAATACCCAATGGAATAAGATATAGATATACACTTAAAATCACTTAAAGCCAACTGCTGTATCACCAGTGCTCATAGAACAAAGAATGGCAATAATAATATAAAGTAAGATGAAGTTACAAAATACTTAGAGTAAAGATATAAATGGTATTTGCCTGAAGTATGAAGGAGGACATGGAAAGAGAAGACAGAAGGATGCCTCAAGGGTGAAATAAAACAAAGGGAAAAGAAGATATAGAAAGGAAATTAATGTTAGGAAGAGGGAGGGAAAGGAGCTAATGATAAAAAATATTTCATGACAAAGAAAACAACATATAAACAGGATTAGGTAAACTTAGGTAGAGTAATAAGATGTAGTAAGCCTAAGAGATTTAAAGCATAGTAAATAGAAAAAGAGAAAAACATAGGCAAGAAAAGATTTTTTGTGTCTGTGGTACTGGGGGTTGAACCCAGGGCCTCACGATTGCATGCTCTGCAAGTGCTGGACCACTGAGCTGCACCCTCAGCCCATTTTTTTACTTTTTGAGACAGGGTCTTGCTAAGTTACGCAGACTGCCTCTGGTCTGGAACTTGCGATCCTCCTGCCTCCGCCTTCCGAGCTGCTGGGATTATAAGTGTGTGCCACCGCGCCCAGCCAGAAAATGATTTTCAAAAACTAGAACAGAAAAAAGATTAAAAGTTACATTGTTGTTATTTGTTGTTAGGTGCCATGGAGTCGAGTCCGACTGTTTCAGGATTGCCTTGGGAGTGGGTTGCTAGGTCCTTCTCCCATTTTGCGGTGCTGGGAATTGAACTAGGGACCTCAGAGACTGCAGAGCACCACTCTACCAACCGAGCTAAATCCCAGCCCCAAAGTTACATTAAAAGTGGAAAATAGTAAGTGTCTGCTAGAGCCAATGAGAGCCTTGGTCTCCCTGAGACTCCTGGGTAGCCAGGCCGAGGACCATACAATGGGACGCATACAATGGGACCATACAGGGGGGAGCAGGCTGCTAAGGGTGGTGTCTGCATGCCCCGGGCTCTGGGAGGCTGGTTACACCAAGGGTAGGGCAGTGGACTTACTCCCCATCTATCACAAAGGTCGCTGGCCATGGTGGTTTTACCTTGAAAGAACAGACTACAAACTTGTGATCACAAAGCTGCTGTTCCAGGCAGTAAAGCAGAGTAGGGGAAAAACACAGCTTTATAAGCCTCATAAAACCTGGTTTTAAATTTTGTTTCTGCCTTTAAGAGCTTGAGCGAGTTACAGATTTTCTTGGAACCACAGCTTCTTTAGCTATAAATTTGTTGTTTCTTGTTAGGTGCAGTTGAGTCAGGTCCAATTCATGGTGACCCTGTGTACAACAAAACAAAACACTCCCGACACTGTGACATGCACAGCACTATGTCAATGCTCCTCTGCTATTCACAGGATTTTCGATGGCTGATTGCTTGGGGAGTGGGATGCCAGGGCTTTTTTCCATTTTTACAGTGCTGGGATGGAACCCAGGGCCTCAGAGAGAGCACAACAGCACTCTACCAAGTGAGCTAAACCCCAGCCCTCTAAGAGATCATAATTATCTTGTAAGATATTTTGGACATTAAACAATGTATTGGAGTATCTGGCACTGCTAGCTGCTCCCCCTAAGTATGACTATACATCAACAAAACAAAAATCCTTACAAGTGGGTCAGCACGCAACTTCACAATAAATGGAGAAAAGATTGAGGTTGTCCAAGATTTTGCTTTGCTTGGCTCTATAATCAACATTCGTGGAAGCAGCAGTCAAGAAATCAAAAGACGCATTGCTCTAGGAACAGCTGTGGCAATAGATCTCTTTAGAGTATTGAAAAGCACAGATGTCACATTGAAGACGAAGGTGTGTCTGACTCATGCCATGGTCTTTTCAGTGGCATCATATGATTGTGAAAGCTGGACATTGAACAAGAGAGACAGAAAAAGAATTGATGCTTTTGAATTGTGGTGCTGGAGACGTCTATTGTATATACCATGGACTGCCAAAAGAACCAACAAATCTGTCCTAGAAGAAGTACAACCAGAGTGCTCCTTGGAAGCAAGAATGGCCAAACTGCGTCTTACATATTTCGGACATGTAGTCAGGAGAGAACAATCCCTGGAGAAGGACATCATGTTTGGAAGAGTGGCAGGCCAACGGAAAAGAGGAAAACCCTCCACCACATGGATTGACACAGTGTCTGCAACAATGGGCTTAAACATAAAAAGATCGTTTGCTGGGCACAGAATCAGCAAGTGTTTCGATCTGCTGTATATAGGGTCACTATGAGTCGGACTCGACTTGACGGCACCTAACAACAACAACAACAACATGTAAGTATTTGTACAAGATAACATATTTCAAGATGCCTAACTGAGCCAAAAATAGAACTCCTTATGTTAAAAAAAATAACAATTAAAAGAATGAAGAATACAAAAAACAGAAAAATTTTTTAAAAAGAGAGTCAAACATCCACTTGCTCCCCTGCAGCCCAAGCATGTCTGGTTGCTGAGGCAGAGGGATCTTAAGCTCCAGGTCAGAGGCAATCTGCACAATTCAATGTGATCCTGTCTTGAAGCAAAAATAAGAAAAAGGCTGGGGGTATTGCACAGTGGCACAGCTCTTTCTCCATGGAAAGCCCTAAGTTCAATCCCCAGCACAGGAAGAAGAAAGAAAAAGAAGAAAAATTACTAGAGGGGCTTCTTTCTGTGGCCTCTAGTATCAGAGTCTTTTAGGTGGAGGTGGTAGTCAGTTGAGGATGGAGTCTTTTTATCTGACCACAGCTCAAAGTTGACAGTCCTTGTAGTTCTCCTTGGGAGAATGAGTCATCTCCTCTCCCCAAGGGTATGGCTTCCTTCTGAGCAATTTTTGTGAAGCCTCTTGCTGCATGAACTGCTGAGTATAGCATGGCAGTATTCTATCTCCCCCTCACTGTAACTGCCTGCTGCAGCTGTATAGCAAGCTGGGGTCATGGTAGGTCACTGCCACAGGTGTTAATTCTTTGTTTTCAGGTCCCTTGGGGTAGCTGATTCTCACACAATAGGTTCTCTCTCAAGATGGTGTGGGTCCTGGCCCTCTAAGACATGGAGCGTGGGAAAGAGAGTCACTTCTCTAATGTTGAACCCTCCTTCCCCTGCCATCAGGAGGAGCCACTGTAACACCAAATCCCTGGAAGAGTTCAAGAGTTTCAAGGACTGTGGGCTTGTCCTTTCAGACTGCCAGGCTTATGGGTGGGGCTGCCTTGCTTACCTCTTTGGAGGAGGCCTTCATTTCCCCTCCTCCAGGAGAAGCCACAGCTAAAGATATGTCCTATTCAATCCCTCTCATTGCTCTGCTCTGTTCTGCAACCTGGGACCATCTCACAATCTGTTCATGTTTCTGTACTTTTCTCTTTCTTTGGAAAAGAGTCCATTCCTTCTTATTCTAACTCTTTTGTTTTACCACACCACAGAAGCCTGCCTTTAGTTCACCATCTTAAACCAGAAGTTATTGTTTATTTTTAATTAACAAGAATTGTACATTTATTATGTATAACATGTTGGTTTGAAATGTGTACATATTGTGTAATGGCTAAACTGAATTAGTTAACACATATATTACCTCACATACTTATTTTCATTGTAAGAACACTTAAAATCTACTTAGCAATCAGTAAATATATAATATTGTCATTAACTATAGTCATCATGTTATACAATAGATCTTGAACTCATTCCTTCTATTTAACTGAAATTTTGTATCTTTTGACCATCTCTTCAGTCTCCCACCCCTGTCCCTAGTCTCTGGTAACCACTATTCTACCATTTGTTTCTATGAAATCAACATTTTTAGATTACACATGTCAGTAAGATTGTATAGTATTTGTCTTTCTATGCCTGCCTTATTTCACTTAGCATAACCTCCTACAAGTTGATGTATATTGTTGAAACTGACAGAATTTTTTTTTCTTAGAAGTCTAAATAGTTTTCCATTGTGTATAGATACCACATTTTCTTTATCCATTCATTGATGTACACTTAGGTTGGTTCCATGTCTTAGCTATTGTAAATAATGGCACAATGAACATTTGTTGTTGTTGTTGTTAAGTGCCAACAAGTCAGTATCCGACTCATAGCAACCCCGCGTACAACAGGTGAAACACTATTGTCAGTGCTTCTCTGCTATTCATAGGGTTTTGAGTGGCGGATTGATTTTTGGGAGTGAGTTGGTGGGTCCTTCTCAGGTGAGTTGGTGGGTGTTCTCAGGAGGTCTCCCATCCAAGTACTGACCCTGCTTAGCTTCCAAGATCTGATGTGATCAGATGCCATAGGCCCACAGCTACAGGAACAATGAACATAGGAGTTCAGATAACCCTTCAGGATACTAATTTTATTTTCTTTGGATATGTACCCACCAGTGGAATTGCAAGATCATATGGTAATTCGGTTTTTAGGTTTTCAAGGAATCTCCATACTATTTTCCATAAGGTCTGTAGTAATTTACATTTCCACCAGTGGTGTGCAAGAGTTTCCCTGTTCTGCATATCTTCACCAAAAGTTATCTCTCACTTTTTGATAATAGTCATTCTAATGTAGTCAAGAGGGACCAATCCCTGGAGAAGGACATCATGTCTGGGAGAGTGGCAGGTCAATGAAGAAAAGTAAAACCTTCAACTAGATGGATTTACAAAGTGTCTGCAACAATGGGCTTAAACCTATGTTATTCATGTGCCTGACACAGAATTTGGGGGTGCTTCATTCTGCTATATATAAGGTTGGGGCTGGAATTTATCTCAGTTGGTAGAGCACTGCTCTGTAGTCTCTGAGGTCCCAAGTTCGATTCTCAGCACCGCAAAAATGGGAGAAGGACCTGGCAATCCACTCCCAAGGCAATCCCGAAATAGTCAGCCATTGAAAACCCTATAAGGGTCACTATGAGTTGGACACGACTCGACAGCACCTAACAACAACAACAACATACATACATAAGGTCACTCTGAGTCAGAACTGACTCAAAAGCACCTAACAACAATAGGTGTAAGATATCTCATTGTGGTTTTTCATTTGATTTTCCCTGATTGTTAGCAATGTTGAGCATACCTTAATATACCTGTTGGCCCTTTGCATCTCCTTTTGAGAAATGTTCGTTTGAATCCTTTACACACTTTCAAAGTCAGGTTATTTACTTTTCTACTGAGTTATTTACATTCCTTATAGGCTTTAGATATAATTCTATGTGAGACACATGGTCTGCAAATGTATTCTCCCATTCTTTAGGTTGTCTCTTCACTGTGTTGATTTTTCCTTTGCTCTGAAGAAGCTTTTGAGTACCATCTAATCCAATTTGTCTGTTCTTGCTCTTATCACTTGTGCTTTGAGGATCATGTCCAAAAAATTATTACCAAGGCCAATATGGTGAAGCTCTTCTCCTATGCTTTATTCTAGTAGTTTTACAATTCCAGGCATTATGGTTGAATCTTTAATCCATTCTGAGTTGATTACTTTTTAAATTTTATTTTTGTGTGTAATGTGAGATAAGTGTCTAATTTCATTCTTCTACATGTGAATGTCCACTTTTCTCAGAATCATTTGTGGAAGAGATTGTCCTTTACCCAGTGCAGGTTCTTGGCACCTTTGTCAAAATCAATCAACCATAAATGTGTGTATTAATTTCTGGCTCCAATTCTGTTGCATTGGTCTATGTGTTTGCTTTTATGCTACTAGGACCATGATGTTTTTGTTATTACAGATTTGTAACATATTTTTAAGTCAAGGAATGTGATGCCCCCATCTTTGTTCTTTTTGCTGAAGATCACTTTGGCATTGGGGGGCTTTTTTGTAGTTCCATATGATTGTGGGATTATTTTTCTATGTCTGTGAAAATGACTTTGGAGTTTGACAGGAATTGCATTGCATGTATAGATTGCTTTGGATACAATGACCATTTTAACAATGTTTATTCCTCCAATACATGAATATGGAATATCTTTTCATTTATTTGTGTCTTCTTAAATTTTTATTTATGTTTTATAGTTTTCAGTGAATAGAACTTTACCAGGAGAGATTTTGTAAAAGTGATTAGGAAAATGTTCTGAGGACAATCACGTGGGGGAATGAAGAAAACAAGATAAGGAAGCAGGATAAACAGGAGCAAGGAGCTAAGCAAAGATGTGATGACAGATGAAATCCAGCCTTAACCTGATCACACAGGTAAGTCTGCATGTATAAAGTGCTCTGAAGAATCTGTCCTTCCTTGAGACAAAGGGATGGAAATTTTGTAACTCTTCTCTAATAAGTCATTGACTATGAATTGTCTTAGGGTTTAGACATCATTCATTGACACCTTCAATTACCCAAGGGCAGTCCTACAGAGAAGGTTATAGATGTGCACCTATAGGAGCAGCACCCATAGCTGAAGGATGGGCACACCAGACCAGTAGAAGTGATCCCTGGAGACCTGAGTAGAGAATCTACAATGTTTTCTAGAACTTGTCAGTACTTTGAACACTGTTTTGGGAATTCTTTACCTTAGGAATCCTAGACTCCTCAAAGAAGTCAGATAGATGATCCCTTTCTAAGCTTCTCTGCTGTTCTAGCATAAGCATATGACCTATGTCCTTTCAATCAAGTATACCTATTCACAGGTTGAATTAGAAGTTACTTGTGTAGATGAGCAGACAGTATATGGACTACTTTCTAGTCAAGACAGTGGCAGTTCCATTTAATTTGCAGAGGCAGCAATTGCCAAGGTTTTAGTGGCAGTGTTTGGAACCCACAGTAAATGACACTCACAGCCCATCTGGGTAGTTGAGCAAGTTGAGTGTAACCCTCATTGCTTCAAGGGAAAGTGCATATTGCAGGGAGGATGTTAAATAAGACTTGTTATAAGATTTAACCGTGATATTTGTTATGTGATTTGGGGGGAGGATTTAAAGAAGCATGGTTTTGCTCTAGATTGCATGCTGTCAGGAAGCAGGAGTAATTCTGTAATTGAATATCTTAATAAATCTTACCCGAGAGTGAAAAAGACCAGCCCAGGGCTAAGTTTGTAATTGGCAAAGAAACAACAGTCAGGGTCAGGGATGTCTGGTCATATTTTTGCTTTTGGGCAATGTTTATATTTTTACGTTGATCTATCATCTTCACAGAGAGCTCCTGTCTGATGTTAATGGCCTGAGAAATTGTTCATCGCTACTTGGAGAACACCAAGTCCTGGCTATAAGTGCCAGACCACCTCATAGCACCACTGAGTCCTGGGTGATAGAACCAAGCCAACTCCTTCAACTCAAGGGCTGCTTTTCTTTCTCATAGTTCAAGCTCTGGTCTTTATGCGCAGTAGCAGTGTCAGTGCTATCTCTATTTCTGCCTGGTGATTGTGAGTGCTATTTTTGACTGTACTGCCTCCAAGTTTGGTTCTCTGGATTTTTCAGAGATTGTGTGAGCTTCTAAAGAGCCTCAGATAATTTATTTTCAATAATTTATTTTCTCCCTAAGCTAGTCAGATTTGAACACACTTTGCATTCGCTTTCTTCCTTTCCTTGTCTCACTTCCTGAATGTTTATGGATAAGAATTGGGTTTATCGTGTCTTTATCCTATTAGTTACAATGCCCTCACTCACCTCTACTATTAGCAAGGTAAGAACAGATGCTAGACAAAGATACAAAATGACTGGGAATGAGACCCTGCATAATCAAGTGTATAACTATAGACTTAGAAGGCAGGAGAAGGAGATTTTATTGTGGGCTGTTGTCATGGAGAAGGCTGTGTGGAGGGAGTACGACAGAATGCAGACCTTGAGGGACAAGTAGGTTTTGACTCAGAAACAAAAAGGGAGCCAGGCATCCAACTTTAGTTGGTAACACTAGGCCACTAGCAACCCCAGGCGCATTGCT
This sequence comes from Pedetes capensis, assembly GCA_007922755.1. Classification (NCBI taxonomy): domain Eukaryota; kingdom Metazoa; phylum Chordata; class Mammalia; order Rodentia; family Pedetidae; genus Pedetes; species Pedetes capensis. The sequence goes on from VMDO01006528.1 coordinate 23,545, forward strand.
TGTGGCAACCTCAATGAGTCACTAAGCTATGGTCCTGACCAATGTAACTGACTCCTCCAAATCACAGGCTTCTGCACCAGCTCTTTCCTCACTAGGATGTAAATTCCATAAAAGCCAGAAGCTTTCTTTCACAGGTTTGCATCACTACCTCTTTAAATACTAGTTGGCACATAGTAAACCCACATTAAATATTTGTTGAATAAATGGATGAATGAGTGGATAAATAAATAAATGAATCATTTCTGACACCCTCTTCTTATGAAAAGAGACTGAGGAAATCTGCTTAGCTTCACCAATTTATTTCTTATATGTTCTGTCTGTTCCAAAAGCATTGAAGATTGCTCACCCACTCTTCAGAAAGAGCTTTATTTCTTAGGCACTCAGCTTGTTGCTGACAAATTCTGTAGCTTCAGTTAAATCCTTGGTGTGCAACCAGCCCAAGAGACAGTGAACACAGCTCTGCATTCTAGGCCAATTACACTCAACGGAACTGTGGAATTAATTAGGACATAGGCAGGAAGTGCTCCATTCAGAGATCGCAGCTAAAGGAGATTTAGTCTGAGTCAGGGCCTGTTTTCAGTGAACAGAGATGAGATACATATAGTTCTGTTTAATAGAACCAGGCTTGATCTTATAGTTGATAGGCAATTTTACTTCCAATTTCTTTTGAGAGGACAAGCATCCTGTCTAACCCACTTTCAAGAACTGTTAGATATGATTCACTCTAACAGTAATAACCAGTCACCCATTTTTCTTGGACTCATCTATAATTATCTAGAATATTTTATGTGGATACTTCCCCTTGCCTGCCTCCAAACACACACACACACACACACACACACACACACACACACACACACACCCCTACACACCATGCCAAATCTCTTGTTCAACAAAGTAGCTATTGTTGCAGTAATTTGAAAGGAGGGAGAGTTTTATTGGTGACTGGCCCTGGAGTTTTTAGTGACACGGAGAAAACCAGATTGCTGACTTAGGTTACTCTTCATAAGAAAGAAATTAGAGACCATAGGGAAATGCTTGGAGACTGGAAAAGGGCGGTAAGTAGGCAGGTGGGGAATAAAGAAAATAAACTGACTATTTTATAATCTTGGTTAGGGCCATTACTATACCCTACCATCTGAGTATTTGATTTAAGATGAGTAGAAATAGATCAAACTACCCTGCTGTTCCATTTATTTGTTGGGACTTTGATAAATCTCTTAAAATCCCTATACTTCAATTTGCTCACAATAAAATTGAGATAATAGATATCTGCCTCATTGTGTTATTGTGAGGTTTTAAAGTGTTAACACACACACAAACATATGCATTGGCACACAATAAGTGGTATATAAGTTGTAGTGGTTATTATTAACAGTTAAGAGTAGTTTAAGTCATTTGCATAATTTCCCTCTAATCCCTGAAGCTATGGGCCTTGCAAACCAATACCTTTTCTGTTCTGCTTATCTTCTTACATAGATAAAGTGCTGGGAATTTGGGTTATCTATTACTGGAGAAGAGTCTAGGTATAGGAGTACAAGTCTATGAAGGATGCCAGGCCCTACATGTACCGGGAAGGAGGGGCCACAAACAGGTCTCTACTATTAGACAGGGTTCCATAAAGTACATTCCTTAGCTATGTGTCTCAGTGTACCTATTAAAACCTCTCTACCCCAAACATAGGGGCTGGGATTTAGCTCAGTTGGTAGAGCGCTGCGCTGCAGTCTCTGAGGTCCCGAGTTCAATTCCCAGCACCGCAAAAATGGGAGAAGGGCCTGGCAATCCACTTCCAAGGCAATCCTGAAACAATCAGCCATTGAAAACCCTATGAGGGTCACTATGAGTTGGACACAACTCGATGGCACCTAACAACAACAACAACACCCCAAACATGGCAAATTAGAATTAAGGAGGTAGGACCCAGAAATCTGCATTTTCAAAAAGTACCCGGTTGGATCACTAGATTTAGAAAATAAAAATAAAAAATGTTCAATTAAATTTGATGCTCAGATAAGCAAAAGAAGTTTTTTTTATTAGTAGTATGTTTCAAATATTCCAAGTGACATGCCATATTCATACTAAATATTATTCTTCATTTATCTGAAATTCAACTGTAACTGCATGTCCTACATTTTATCTGGCAGAATAAACCTGATTCCAGTGTCTTCTGAAGTTAGAGAACCACTTTTTTAGATTTGGGTTCTAGGCAAGCTGTCATTCCAAGAAGTTGTGTCAGGGAAACTGAAGATGGATATAGTTATTGGAACAGAAGTGTGAAGTCACTACTTGTTCAAAGCAAAAGAATGACATGCCAGGTTCACTAGTACTAGAGAAGAATGAGGCCTTAAGGCAGAAGGAGATGACTTCAAATCATCCAACCAGGACTCTTTAAATGAGCCCCATGGTATGAATTTTTCCTAGAACAATAGTTCTCAATAGCTGGAAAATATACTTTACAGGGTACCACATATTGAATCATAAAAGAAGGGTGCAGAAATGAGTTATTTTTTAAGAAGCATGTGTCACATTTCCAATACCAACCCCTGCCCCACTTTGCAAGCCACCATCATAGAGTTTTTGCCTACATATAAAACAAAATGTCAGGTGCCTGACTAACTTGTGCCTGTTGTCTCTACTCTGACTCAGCAAGTCATGGATTTCTTCACTACAACCCAGCTGGTCTTTGGCTATCCCTAGCCCACAGGTTCTTCTCTCCATTTGTACAAATAGCAAGCAATTTCATAACCCCTGCAGCCCTGCAGCTGTTCGCTTTCATCATAGCTATTTCCAGGGTCTTAGGAGGCAGCAGTGTGTGGTAATGTTTACTAGCTTGAGGAGACTGGGTAAAGAGCTGAGTCCATTTTCCTGACAGGGATGCATTCTGAAATTTCCCCTATTGCCATCTTGTCAACTGTGGGCTGTATTTACAAGTCTTGTTTTCCAGAGCCACACACCATCTATTGTACCACGCTGTTATTAGCCCAGCCCAGCTAGGCTCTGCTTTCTTCCTATTTACTTATCACATTTCCATTATGACCCAACTGTCAGCACAGAGGAGTCTACTTTCTGACAGATTAAGAAACTACTTATTCTGATGACACTTCAATTCTTAGTCCTGCAAGAATGAAAGGAACATACCTTCATGGGGAGTTCTGGCAGAATACTGGTGCCCATGGTTCAGTTTAATTTCTGCTTCTCACCAATTGTGCTATATACCAATCCCAGATGTGGTGTGAAAGGGACACATCCTGGCCAAGAAGGAAAGCTTTGCCTTATCCATTTTACCACCTCAGCCTCCACTACCACCAAAACACTTTGGAGAATGGATCAGAGACTACAGCATCAGCTTTTAATGAAGTGACATTCCAAGCATTCCAGAGAAGAATAGGCAACTGGTAGGAGAGAAGAGGAACCCTGTAATAGCCAGATAGGGAAAACATATTTACATTAACACAAACACATACGTTTTACGTTGAGATGTGTGGCAAATTCAAGGCTGCAAAACCGATAGGTGAAAATCATATACAGAGCAAAAGAATATTCCTCACAGTAATATATTTTAGTATGTCTGATGGCACTGACCACTTTCTCTTGTATGAAAGCTATTAGTCTCACCTTATGCATCCCCTTATCCGTTTTCTCTGGAAAATCCTTGAGGTGAGAGATCATGTCTCACTTATTTCAGTTATTCACATATAGCACTTAGCATAAGGCCTGGTTTCAAGAGCACTTTATAAATGTTATAAAAGAAAAGTACTGGCAAGATATAGAAAGATATACAACAGGCAAGAAAGTGTGGGGCAAGTCTCAAATCTGGACCAAGTATCTGCAGTTGAATACAAAACATACACTAGAAGAAATGGCAACAAAAGAGCATAAAAATGGGCAAAGGGCAGACATGGCTGGTTTGTAAGCAGAAAGTGTCCTTTCTCTAAAAATAAGAAACAAGGGAAAATTCAAACCACTCATGTGACTCACTATTGAGAAGATTTGCTTTAACTGGGATCACACTAATGAAGATAAACAAAGTGAAAAAGAAAATATCATCTGACCCCTTGCTTGGTTCCACATCTGCATTCATGCTATTCTTGCTTGTTTCCTCCTATGCTTATGAAATCTTATCCATACTTTAAAACACAGTTCCACAGGCCTCCATGATGTTGTTGATATTTATGTCTTGAGTCTGGTCACAATTCAAATAAGCCCCACCTTGAGGGAAACCCAGAGTACCAGGTGTTTGATTGTCAATCACCATCTCTAAGTTTTTTCTTCTTGTTACTCAAAGCACCTAGGATGGCGTTGGGCCCATTGTAGAGGTGTAATAAATATTAGATGATTCTCTGATTTACAGTGAATAAAAAGCTAATTCCCACAGATTGTTGGAAATGATCCCTTTCCTGTGGAAACAGTTTTAATTTGGCTTTATTAAATACAAAGCAAGGTCTATCTCATGCCAAACAGACATGTTACTCTTTGGGGATTATTTTTCATTGCCTGGTAGAATAGCAAATCTATAATGATTAAAGAATACAAAGTATATATACCTCTGGTGCAGGAAGTTGGAATGAATGAAGTGAAAATGCTCAGTGAGATGAATGACAGTTTATGTTTTCTTTTTAATCAATAAAAAAGGATTAAAAGCTATAGAAGAAACTTTAGATTCCACATCCCTTGATTGTTAAACAACAATATCAGGTATCTGACTTATTTCAAAAAATAATCAAAAGCCACATAGAGATGAAGGATGAAAAGATGGCAAGAAAAGTAAAGAGTACTACATGCTCAGAGAACAACTAATCAAAAGTGGAGATAAAGAATCGGGCAAAGAACTAGAGCTCAAAGGATAAAAGTGGTGGAGAAAAGGATAAAAATTTCCTGTCACATTTACAAACCAGAGAGAACTTGGGATGGAATGAATTGAGTTGTTATATTACTCACCTAATGAGGAAATTATTGACTGAAAGGAAGCAGAAGTTTTAAGAGACAGTGAGCAGAAATTGCCCTGAGATTTGCATGTTCAGGAAGAAGAGCCCAAATCCAAGAATTTTCTACATGCCCAATATAGGACAATTGTGTAGGCAGCCTTCCAAGATTCCCCACTCTCTCCAGTGATCCCTGTCTTCTAATATTCCCAGCCTTTTGTGATTTCTTCCTTTTTTTATAGTCCACTGCCCTTGTTTGTGGCCTGGATCTAGCAAATTGGTTCTAATAGGAAACCAAAAAAAAAAAAAAAGGATGTCCCTTCCAAGATTTGGTTATGAAAGATTGTGACTTGAATTGTTTTTACGCATTCCCTTTCTATTGTTCTCTTTTTCTTGCTTACATTGATGAAACCAGCCTCTATGTTGCGAACTCCTTGGTGGAGAGGTCTATGTGGTAAGGAATAGAGGGCATCCTCTGCGCAACAGCCAATGAGGAACTCAGGCTTTCACTCCAGTGGACCCAAAGGAACTGAATCCTGCCAACAACCCTGAATAACTTTGAATGCACATTCTGTCCTAATAGAACCTGGAGGTAACTGTGACCCTGGCCATCACTTTATTTGCAAAGTTATGAGTTACTATGAGCCAGAGGTCCAGGTTATGGTATCCACAGACTTCTGAGCCACCCACGCTGTACAATGGTATGTGTGATGTTGTCCACTGAGATTGGGGTACCTTGTTGTGCTCGATAAACCATTGATAGAATAAGGCAAGCCGCCTCTAGGCTCATTTTGGGCAAGACTAAAGATGATGTGTGTTTTATAACATTTTGAGAAAACAAGTGGCAATAAATATTAGATTACAGTGCTGATCATTGCATGGCACCAGGAGAGGGGACTATTTTAGAAACAAGATTAGAAAAGCCCCTTGGCCTATTGTTACAAGAACACATAATGTAACAGTATCAAGGACAGAGAACAAAGTTTCAACTAAGGGACGTAGGTCAGAAACTCCATAGAATTGGCATGAGAGTGAGTTTCATGGTCTAATCAGCCCAGGCATCTATCTTTACCAGAGACCTGAGGGGACATAAATCTCCTCTGTGACCTCCCTTTCAAGTCTTCACTTGAACAATGAGAACATGGACAGAAAAGGGAAAATAGAAGGTACCTGTTTGGTGTATACTTCCTAAGATATACGGCATGAATAATAAATGCCAATCAGGAGGAGAATGTGAAATATTAACTCCAGTAGGATTGAAGAGAAAGGCAGTGTGGCTGCAAATAGGTGCTTAACCTGTTCATTGTTTTCTGGGATGGGGATTAGAGGGTGATATGGGACAAGATGATGGTCAGAGCTGAGTCATGCCCTCCCATTATCTGTGCTCTAGTTGCCCTCAGACCTAAGTTTTCTGATATTTCAAAATGAGAGTGGGTGAATGGAGTGAGAGATATTTGTGAAACTTGGGCACTAAATGATACATTTCCTAAGTCTCATTTTTTTCATCTCCAGTCCTTGTGGAGCAATGATGTCATAGTGCTTTATGTACTTCATTAAGGATCCTGGTATAATACTAGTTCTCTCTCAGTCCTAGATCTCACTTTAGTAGCTCTTCTGTCATTTGTGCCCTTCCATCATGCAAAGAATATATATATATATATATATATATATATATATATATATATATATATATATATTTCATTGTTTGAGCCTCACAACAACACTATGATTTGGATAAGATAGCCATTGTTATTCCTATTTATGGATGAAGAATTTGATACATAGAGAATTTAGGCAAGTGGTATAAAGCCACATAACTAGGTAGTGGCAGAGCTGGTGGAAAAGCTAGATCTTTGGACTCCTACTGTAATACCCTTTTAAGAAATTATTCCATGCTACACCAGGAATATTTGAGAAGAAAGTGTTAGAAATACCAATACTCATTATTGTATGATTGTACTGGCTCAATCAAAAATGAATGCTTTTTCCTTTCTGAACTAGGTAATGACAGAAATGGTTTCATTTATGCAACACAATAAGCCCTAAATGTATGTCTTCTTTTGCATCTAATGACTTCCAGAGATCCTCTCACATATATTTTTGAAAGCATTTTCCAAATGATGATCCACAGGATATCAAAAGATATTCCTCCAATGAAAGACACAATGCTTACATGACTGAGACATAATAAATCAAGATAAATGGGTTTTATAATAGTTTTTAATAGGATTGCTTACAAAATAAATCTATGAAATCAGACTTAACATATACAGTTTTATTAAACTTATTTTATAATGGAATCCATTTTTCTCCTAGTGTCTTACACTAGTATACATCAGAATATAGTTTGGGAAATGTTGGTCTATAAACCACATAAACTATGTTTTATGCACTTATACATTTATTGTTATTAACACATGTGTCTTCAATTCCAGAAACCACAAAGGAAAATGATTGTACCAAACACCTGTAGAACCCTTTTAGTCTATGTCGTTTGCTGGGACTGGTGGAAGAAATTGCACATTGGAACTGCTTTTGGATAATGCTTATTTTACTTCCAATCATAAGGGAAAGCCTTTTTCCCCTAACTGCCAGTGAAACGAAGTAGAATTTGGGAAAGTGAACCAAACACTTAAATTCTCCAGTGAGCTGTCATCTGTCTACAGCTGAATGTTTTCTGAGCCCTGGGTGCAGTCCCTAAACAATGATAGGTTATGCTCCATTATTCAGCCTAATGACCAAAGGAACTTCAGATCATGGGTAAGGTTCCACACTTTATGTGTCTTAAAATTGAAGAGAGGGAGGGAGAAAAGGACAGAGTGGGGAGGGACACACAAACACACATACACCAAAGCTAGTGTTAAAACTATACAATTTGCCAGGCACGTGGCCCATTCCTATAATCCAAGTGACTTGGGGGCCTGAGGTAGAAAGATTGCAAGTTTGAGGCCAGAAGCAGCCTGGATAACATAGCAAGACTCTGCCTCAAAATAAAAAAAATAATAATTAAAAGGAGGCCAGAAGTACAGCTAAGTGGTGAAGCACTCTGGGTTCAATCTCCCAGTACTGCAAAAATAAAAAAAACAAAAACAGTACAATTTTACAACAGATTTTTACAGATTTTATTAGGTTGTGGAAATGCATACAGGCATAAGCTGTCTTGGTAGATTTCTGAAGGATCCATGTCAAATTCCTGAGACTCTTGGTTCATCTGAGATTGGAAATAAACATAATCAAGCAATGCTTTCCAATGCAGCCAGCTTTATCCTTTCTCTCAATCCCACCTTTTTTTAAAAAATAGTTTAATTCCTAAGAGCAATTGCCCCACTTGCTTGCCATCACTGGGGAGTGAAGCTTCAGCTTAAAAGTGCAATTTCACAGGATACTGGAGCTCAGGAATACTGTGGAAAGCATCTAGCTTTGTTAAGGCTCAATTTAAGCCTCAGAGGAATTGGTTTTACAATGAAAGAGTGTATGCTTTACAGGAAACAGGCTTGGACAGTGGACCTCTCCTCTCTCCAAAAACTAATTAACTTTTCTCTCTGAATTGTGTTGTCCATCTAGGGAACCCAGACTCTTCTAAATGCGAGAAGGAAATGTTTACACTGGAATGGCAACACTCAAATACCTGCTTATAGGCCAAAAGTAGTCATTAAATGACTACATCAAAATCACCTGAGGAGATTATTTGAAAATACACATTCATGGTTCCCTCTGACAAACATATGGAAACAAAATCTCTAGAGACAGAGAATAAAAATCTAAATTAACAAATTCTTCAAGTGATTCTAATGTATATCTGAGGTTGAGAACCATTCAGCCAGATGAACTATTAAGATCCAATCTAGACCTAACATTTACAGACTACATTACTTAAGAAAAAACATGCACAGATACACCACCTAATGTGTGCCACATACTCCCATAGACTTCCAGACTTTCTCAATCAAAGTTCCTTATCTGAACCACAGGACCTAGGAGATAAATTCTGTGATGGCTTTTCAATTCTCCTGAGTATGGTACACAATAAATAATATCATGGATGCATAAGAAAAAGTGAATGTCTTATACACAACAGTTGTCTTAGTTCCTTAAGACTTAGTTCTCTTAGGGTTAGTAATGGCTGCTAGCATAAAAAAACAATTTGTAAAGAACAAATGAAGTTTCTGAAATATACTGTATGTAAATTGGAAATGGTTTAGGTACAAGATGGTGCCTCTTAGTGACTGTGTAAATCAAACCCCCTTTTCCCCCCAACCTACATCAGAAAACTATAGTGGTCAGTAAGGAAATCATTGTTGAAATGTGGGGGTTAATTTGTTAACACAAAGCAAGTTAGTCTATCCTAAGTTTAAAAATGTCACATTAAGAAATTTGAATATCATTCAAACCTAAAGCTCCAGAGGGGTGTTTAGCAGGATAACTGAGAGGATCAACAATACATTTTTCACAGCTCACTTTGACCACAGAGCTGCAACTGAATTGAGGAGGGAAAGAGTCAATATCAGAAGAAGAATTTGTGAATGAAATTATTATTGAATTTATGTGTCCAGTCAGCAAACAATTATTCTCAGACTTCTATGTGGCAGGTGGGATGGGATTTAGCTCAGTTGGTAGAGCACTACTCTGCAGTGTCTGAGGTCCTGAGTTCTATGCCCAGAACCACAAAAATGGGAGAAGGACATAGAAATCCACTCCTGAAGCAATCCCAAAACAATCAGCCATGGAAAACCCTATGAGGGTCACTATGAGTTGGACAGGACTCAACAGCACCTAACAACATGTGGCAGGTGCTGGAGATACAAAGACAAATGATGGCCTTAAATACTACTAAGGAAATAATCATGATATTATAAAAGAGAAAAAGGAGTAACATGATAGTGCATGATACTGAAGCATGCTGTATGATAGAAATACAAACCATATATATAACTTCCAAAGAATCATTCTAATTATTGTGGGCAGAATAAAAGTCAAGATGAGTTAACTCATCAAGTTTAGGCAATATAGACAACCAGTCCAAGAGAAGCAGGTGGATAAAGCAATAGATACACCCTGGCCTAGGTATTTTGGATAGGTAAAGCAACACCTTGAAACAGCAGAAGGACTTTAACTGGTGAAGGATGGTCCTGGGAGCTCTTTGAGGAAATGGGAGCTGCTGATAAATTTGATCTCACTTTCGTGCATACAACTTTTAGTACTTATAGAAGGTTGTGCATTTTATTGTTTTATCAGTTATATCATAATGAGTCAGAACAACTGGATTCAGACAATTTGTTTTAACCAAGACTACTCTCTGGTGAAGTACAGGATGTGAACATAATCATGCTCTACTGAAATTCCAATGGAAAAATTTGAGTAAGGCCCAAGTTTGCTAAAGAGAACAATTTTTCAGAACGACAATGGTAATGCATAAAGTGATTCTATCATATCTGGTCGTTTACATATTCACTAGAGGTTTTGCAACTAAAACCTGTGTAACCCAGCCTTTGGATAATTAAAGTGCTCTTTTCCAAACATCCAGATGGCTGCCAGGCTGTCAATTTTTCCTTAAAGAATGGGAAGAATCCTCAACTAGGATTCAGAAGGTGAGAAATAGGCTTTCCAAATGTACCTCAAACATGAGGACACACTCGGACACTAACAAACACACACACACACACACACACACACACACACACACACACAGAAGCCCTACAGTCTAACCCATGTGAGAAAAAGCCCCATCTTTATTTCAGACCACAAGCCCATTCGATCTGTATGTCGAGTCATTTGTGTTTTCAACCTCCCACCTACCCCTAAGCCTTTTCCCTCACAATCATGGTTTCTTCTCATCATTTCCTTTTGGTATTACTTTTGCAAGGGAAGACAACTTTTGCTTCAGAAAAAAAATCTTCACCAGAAAACCACTCAGTGCTTGTTCCTGGGTTCAACCAGTTTCCCACAATATTTACTCAAGGAATCAGAGTCAATCATGGTTGCTGTTGCGCTCTGACTTGATGTCTTCACCACTTCGGAAGCCCTGAGCTTGACTCTCGGAGTCTTGCCTCTTGTATATGTTGCTGAGCTGTTTGTCTCCGCAGGCTGGGGCTGTCTCTCTCCACGGGATGGATCAGGTACGGGAAGGATGCAGTGAGCAGGTCCTGGTCAAGTTGCAATAGGTCGATGGTACAGGCTGCGACAGGCAATCAGATGACCCAAACGAATGAATGTTGATCCTTGCGGCTCCACTTTTATCTTGTCCAGAGCAACAGTCAGCAACTTAACTGCTCTAACAGTTTCTAATTGGCCCTAACAGTTATTGGCCAACTAATAACCAGCTCTGACCAACCACAAAGTGGCCCACGCTTCCATGTTGGTTGTGAGAGGCACCATCTTTTCTTACTCAATGAAAGCAGCAAGAGTGGGAGACCTGGATGTATGCCAAGGGTCACCAGCCCCCAAAGGGTTGAATGGGGACAAAGTGCCAGGATGTAGGGCAAGGGTCAATGCCTTGGAGGATAGATATTTTCCTCCAGGTGGGCTAGATGGGCCTCTGTGCCCTGCCATGTTTAGGGTACTCTGTATCTTTCTCCCCAAGGATCCCAACAGGTACATATACAGATTGGAATATTACTCAGCAATTAAAAAGAATGAAATAATGTCATTCCCACCAAAATGGATGGAACTGGAGAATATCATCTTAAGTGAACAAACACAGGCTCAAAAAGAGAAATACCATATGTTCTCACTCATATGTGGGAACTGAATCTTACTTAAAGGAAGAAAAAAAATCTGTATGTAAGTAGATATATAAAAATACACAATTAAACTTAGCCAAGAAGGGAAAATATGAAGACTAGAAATGAGGGAGGAGAGTAGCAAAGAGAAGCAAAGATTGTGGAAGATGGGATGGGGAGAAGAAACAATGTGAAGTGATAAAGGGGAAGAAGATAATCTCAATGTAAGTCATGTAACCAAAAGTGATATAATAGTTGCATAATGGAAAAAGCAAATGCTATATTACTCTGAACTCCACCAACTTTTACCAATAAGGGGGAAAAATCCTATAAGTAGCAGAAAAGCGCTAACGATAGTGCCAGGCATGGCATAGAATCAGGGAGTGTTTCATTCTGTTGTACATAGGGTCACTATGAGTAGGATCTGACTCGACAGCACCTAACAACAACAACAACTACAACAAATACTATGCACAGTGTTTGGCATAGAAAGAATAAGCCAGATGAATGAATGAATGTGTTACAAGGAAAAGAGAAGTTGAATAATTCTATGTCCAACTTCATTCCTGAAAGATGCTCAAAGTACAATGGCAAATAAAACAGAACTGGACTCATTTCTTTCTTCAGCAAGTCAAATCATCACCATATTTGGTCAGTTCATTTCCCGTATGTCTCATATCTTTGTACCTTTGTTTCTTTTATTATCACTGGACTTTGAACTTTTGATATAATGTATTGCAATACATGGTTAAGTTATTGTTATGGTTTGGACATGAAGTGTCCCCTAGAAAGGCTCATATATTGAAGGCTTGGTTCCCAATGTAAGCAATTTTCAGAGGTGGGGCTTTTTTGAAGTGATTGGGTCATGAAGGCTCTGTCTTCATCAATGGATTCACCCACTGATCATTTCAAAATGTGAATAAAATATTGAGAGATAGTGGAACAATAGGAGGTGGTGGAACTGTGGAAGGTGGGGCCTGATTGGAAGAAGTAGGTCATTGAGGGGGTGTGTCTTTGAAGAGTATATCTTCTCCTATCCCCTTCATATCTTCTGTCTGCTTGATAGCTGCCATGAAACGAGCAACTCTGCTCCACCGTGCCCTTCTACCATGATGCTCCCCCTCACTATGAAGCCAGCTGACACTGGACTATAACCTCTGAAACCATGGCCCCAAATAAAACCTTCCTCCTTTAAGCTTTATGTCTCAGATACTTGTCACAGTGATGAAAATTGACTAACATAGTGACCGTCTTCTCCATGTGCATCTGTAAGTTCTGCAAAGTTCAGGATCAGTAGCACATTTTATTCATCTCTGCATTTCTAGGGCCGGCGCAGTGTTTCTCAAATAATAGTTGCTCAGTGAATATGAAATGAATGAATGAATCATGCAGCTAAGCTGCAACCCTCCTGTGGGTGAATAGAGCCGTGATCATTCCTTTTGAAAGCACCACTCCCACTTCCACAGTTCCACTGCAAACCTTTGGAGAGCTCCATTTTTGGGAGGCTTGGGTAGAGCCTTATCCACCTCATGTAAGCTGATGGGATCTTTTGGAATGGGGCTTGGAGTATAGAGGCCCACGTATGTTGGTAATCCTTCTGAGATATTAAAGTATATTCCACATATCTAGCTGGCTGAATACATAATAAATGTGGACTATGGCTAACAGTAGCTCCAGACCAATCTGATCAGAGTCTGCCTTGTCAAGCATACATTACAAACAGAAACCTTCCACGTAGAATCAAACAGGGTATCAGTTCTTATTTAGCAATATTAGCCACTTGACACCACCACTTTTCTCACTGAATAGGTAAATGTTTCCCTTTGTCAATGTAGTTGACATGTGTCTTTCAAGATGAAGATTCTGAAGTAGGCATTCAATGAACATATGATAATTGCAGAGAATGTTCAGAAGAAACCTCCACTCCCACTTCATCATAGATTGCTGTGTAGATTTTGTTCAAGAACACTAGATGGTAGAACGGACTAAAACAGAGCCTCTTCCACAAACTCCCTTTTACTTCTTTTCTTTCTCTCTTCCACACATACTCCCAATTCTGCAAACCACAAATACATTTTTGAATTCCATTTTGGGAGCACAGCTAACAGATTGCAATGCAAGTGAAGGCCTTTGTAAGTTGGAGGGACTCCTGAATTTTAAAGCAAGAACTTCTTTTAGAACTACCTATGTGTAAATGGCAACATGGAGAAATGTGTCAGCATCTAATTTCCAGGTTAAGGGAAAATCCAGTGTTTCACACTGAATAAGGCTTAAAAAATAGCCCCAGCCAGAGACACAAAAGAGACGTAAACCTGCAATTATATGAAAGACCACATAGGTTGAGCTATGCCTGAGAAACTATGGAATCCAATTTCCTAATTCTATATAAGCACCAACTGTCCTGTCTGTATCCATGTGTTCTGCTCACAGTTAAACTTCCTTCTGTAGAGGGCAATTGTACCTTTTCTGAATGACCTGTGGAGTCTTAATGTGCTTAGTGCATTTTTTTTTTCAAGAAACTAGCATTAAAGGACCTCTTTCACCTAGGCTACTCAAACTTGTGAGAAATTGTTCAAACTTGTTTTCCCAAGGCTATCCAGCTCAATTCACTAGTTTCCTTTAGTGTCTTAAATGCTTTCCTTGGTAATTTTAAAATTACTACATTCTTTTCCATGTGACTGTATCAATGGTCACTTATTAACATTAGAAGAGCTTTGTCTTTATCAAGACTTTGATCTCTAAGGATCTCAACCTCAGTCCAAGAGCAAAGTACAATCTGCAAGAGGCAGAATTTCCTGTCTGGGGAGATCTTTGGAAGACCCAGGAGAATGAAGTCCATAATAGGAAAAGTAGACTCAAAAGTACCTTTCTTCTAGGCAACTAGGCAATAGGCAAGACAAATCATCAGAAGCTTTTCTTGCATGTGGATGATTAAACAAGAAACACACAGTCCTATTTAAAACTACATACAAATACACACACTCAAAACAGAGGCTGGGAATTAGAGAAATAAATAAGATACCAGCAGCCCAGGGATTGCTCTAGCTCTACATTATCTGATCTGCCTCTTCAACTCTTTCTGGACTACTCTTTTCACTATGCACTGGCCATTCCCATCTGCTTCCTATTTATTGAATATACCAAGCTTATATTCTCTTTAGTGTCTTTGCATTTTCTCTTTCTTCTTCTGGAATGTCATTACCCCGAATCTTTCCTTAAATGGGTCCCATTTATGATCATTAGCTCAGAAAAATCTCCCTTAAGCATCTAACATAGTTATTCACCATTATTCTTTTTATCAAGATCTTTAATGTTTTCTCAAAAACCTAACATTTTAATTTATTTACTCTTTTTTCTTATCTTTCCCACAATAATCATACTATGAGGGTGGGCATTGAGTTTTCCTCACCATTGGTTCCCAGCAATTAGCCAAGTTACTGGGGCACAATAATTTACTTAAGGATATGTGCTGAATGAATGCATGAGATCATGAAGCACATATACAAATGACCACTATGCAATGTAGTGTGGAACAATTATAATGGGACAGAGGTTGTGGACATTTATCTCTCCAAGATCCAGTTTTTTCCTTTGGGCAATGATCCTAGTATTTCCCTTTCCAACTTTATCCCACACCTGGCCTTCAGGGGTGGAACATGTGACCTGAGCCTAAGCCAAGCAGTGTATTACATTCCCCTGGCCACAGTTATTGATTTAATTGTTGGTACACTCAGAGAAAATCTCAAGACTTTACTGGGAATGTTGAGACAATGACTTTACTCCTTTGTTCTGAGGCAGTGTGGGGGAGAGGAGAAAAAAGCAGTCATCTTGTAATGTTAAAGGTATATACATATATACACACTCAGGTTCAGAAAAGTAGTGCTATGGAAGCTCACAGTAGGGAGAGACTATTGTAAACCATGAGCTGTGGGTTTGGAAAGTACTTGAACTAGACTTTGAAAACAGGTAGGGTTATTTTTGTTACCTAATAATTTTCCTATTTTACTTTTCAAATTGGAAAGAGCCCTAGAGATCAAGTAACATGAGTCTCAGAGAAGTGAAGTGGTTTGCATGGCAAGTCACAGAGCAAGTTAATGCCAGGACAACAACCAGTAGCCAGACCTACTGTCCCCTAGCCAATATTCTTTCCCCTCAAAGTTAAGATTTTGGATCTACAGTTTGGCCATTCAGGTGGAGGGACTAATACACCATGAGCAATTTGGCATAAACTAAAAATATGCTCATAAGATAATACTCTGCTCATGTGGCTAGAAGAAAGTGTACCAGTAGGGGAATAACAAGAGATCTCGTAGAAAACATCAGCTGAGATGGATTTTAGAGGGCAAAGAGAACCCATTCACATTCTGAACAGAAGAGCATTTTGCTTTAGGTGCTATGCCATGGAAGATTAAGACAATGGAGGCAAAGAAATGAAGCCACATGGTTTTTACTGGTTTTTATACTACCCCTGTTGTTGTTGTTAGGTGCTTCGAGTTGGTATCCAACTCATAGCGATCCTCATAGGGTTTTCAATGGCTGACTGTTTCGGGATTGCCTTGGGAGTGGATTGCCAGGCCCTTCTCCCATTTTTGCGGTGCTGGGAACCGAACTCGGGACTTCAGAGACTGCAGCACAGCACTCTACCACCTGAGCTAAATCCCAGCCCTATACTACCCCTAGGTGTGTCATAATATAAAGCCAAACCAAGGTTTTTTGAGTTTTTTAAAACTGTTTAAAAGCAATTACAATTAAGTTCATTTCTGTTAGTGGCTTAACATATATGCCTACTGATGGAACAACAGTATAATAACCACATACTATTAAAACTGTTCCAGATTAATTATGCTATAAATTTTATTTTGCTTTAACCAGTAAATTTTGCTCATGTATGCTCTGCTCACTCAGCCTCTCAGCCTTCGTGCTTATTATAAAGAGAAAGGGACTGTGGAAACCCAGACAATCATTTGGCCTTTGGCTTTGTCATTTCTCACCCATTTCCATTTGGAGGAAGCCTTCTCAATCACCAAAAGGGAGGTGGGCTTTTCCTTCTGCCCTACATGGAAATTTGAGGTAAACCCCAACAGGGAAAGATAAGGTCAACTCCTAAGCCGTGAGCCTAAACAAAGCTGACCACCTGCTTATTCTTTTCTTTCTTCTTTTTGTGGTACTTGAGGACTGAACACAGAGCCTCACACATACTTTACAAGCATTCTGCCACTGACTTGCACCCCCAGCCCATTTTTATATTTTTAAATTGAGATAGGGTCTCACTAAATTATGCAGGCTGCCTCTGGCTTCAAACCTGTGATCCTCCGGACTCTGCCTCTCAAGTCACTGAGATTACAGGCATGAACCACCATGCCCAGCCCTGCTTATTCTTTTCTAAGAAGCAGAGTTCACCACCTCCTCACTTTCCTACTGGGTATCTAACTCAGATGCACCTCTGGTCTTGGTAAGCTGACTACTCAGTTGGGGAGGTTGTCTGTGCCATCCCCAGTGGTTCTGCCTTGTGCTATACTTAACAACATGTCAGAGGTGGAAGGACTGTAGAATTAGAAAATGGGGAACAAAAAGAACCCAGAGGAAATGTGGAACCATTCAAGCAATCAGTCACCAGCCAAAACTGAGCATTGGAACTGTTTATTTAGGAATCTTCATATCATAATCGCAATGTGCTTATTCATGACCCAACTGTTTTCTAGGTCAAATATTCAAAGAATACACACACACCATACACATGCATTCTTCTCCTTTTCCTGTGTAGGATGGCAGGCTGAAGGATAATGTAGAGAATTTCAAGGTGAAGGGGAGGGAAAGCAGGCAAGTGAAGAGGTAGGCAGGATGAACAGAGTAAAATAAAAGTCAACATAAGGATGACCATAATCTGAACATGTCTAGGACAATCTCATTTTATGCATGTAGTAGATGAATTAACAACTGTTTCTAATTATTTAACTTCAATATTAATACTAATTTGGAAGGAGATTATAAGGAATTCATTATTTTAGTGAGAAATACCTTGCATTTTTAAAGGTCATTATAATTTTCAATGGACTTTGTCATCCATTATCTTTACTAATACAATAATTTTAGAGGGTAGGTAGAGCAGATGCTATTATGTCCTTTTAGCAACTGAAAACATTGAGGATAACATGGGTCATTTTTCCCGGGACTAATAAATAGCAGAACTGAAATTCCCATTTTCTAGTCATGTACTTTTTCTAAGTTAATTTGTTCTGCTCTCTCCTCTAGTGCTCAAGACATGTATTCAACTCTAACATACTTTGTAATTGGCATAAAGTTACTAGAGTTGGCAATGGACAACACTTAGCTTGCTGATTCCTGACCTGTAACTAGAGACATGGTTCATATAAAACTGTGAAGAGTGACAAATTATCTGTTGGTTAAAGTGATGAGAAAGTACAAGGTTTGTAGAGCCATGACTTCTGCCATGGAAGCTCTAATCAGAGGCAGCCAAAGTATGGATGACAAAGTTTGTGCTCAAATATTGCCCAGCATGCTTATTTATTCACTGAATCCAAGTAAGCTCTTGGAAAAATGTGAAGTATGAGAAGCTTGGCATTGGGACTGGTCCCTCCCAAGCAAATACCCTGCTAATTTAATACTGTCACTGGCCCCTTTGCTCATATTGCCCATTGCTATCCACATGCCCAACCTACCACTGCAACAAGGAACCAGGCTCTACAATTGCTGTCACTAAAGCCTTGATCTCCAAAGAAACCAGGTGGAAGCCAGGAGCAGATGTAAAGGCCCTCATTACCTAATCTAAATTCCTCACAATGAATGGAGAAATGGCAATTAGAGATTTTGTCTTCCCAGTGATATTTGTGTTTAGAAGAAAGAGGGGTCTTCCTAGTGTCCTTTCCAGGTTCCAGTTACAATCTAGCTCATTTGTTTGCTTGCAAAACATCAAACAGAAATACAGTGCCTTTCTCTGCACACTTGGCTACAAAGCCTTCCCAAGAGGCAGAACAGGCAAAGATCAAGTCATAGTAGTACTGTCTAAAGGTAAGAGCTGTGGCTGACCCCTCAGACCAGTCCCAAGCACCAAAAATTTTTCCTTCTTTTTAGCAAGAATTGTATGGCTTGTATGGCAAGTATGAGATTAGAAAACAGTAACCATCAGTTCTGTTTCTGTATTTACTATACTTTGTATTGCCAATGGCACGATCTTACACTCCATTTTGTTTATTCACTCATTCAGTAGATATTAAATGCCTACTATGCATCTGGTTACATGGAAGGTACAGGTGATACAGCAATGAACAAGACATGTTTTCTGCCTTCAATGAATTGAGTCTAATGAGAAAAATTAACAGGTAGATGAGTAATTACACGACAGTGTACTTAGGGCCATTCATTCATTTGCACAACATTTATTGAGCACTTACTATCTGGTAAACACTGCAATTGGTGCTGGGGATATAATGGTAACCAAGAAAGATAGGAGGTATCTCCTAATATGCATGTCCCCAAGCACCTTATACCCAACACAGTACCTGGTACATAAAGGCAACTCTCAGAAAATAAATGGCACAGTTTATTTCAAAAGTTTGTTCAAAAAATATTTTTCTAAATGTTAGGACCCTTCCTTTAAAGAAAAACTTGCATATAATCAGAGTCATATGCTACATTTATTATATACATTATTTGTTTCTTCAAAGAAAGGAAAGGGAGTAAAAATAACACATAAAAATAAAATTTAAAAAGCATTTTCTTTTTTGTTATCTATAAGAGATTCATTTTATTTTTTGTACTTTTATACTTGGAAATTGTGTATTTTCACGTAATGTTATTTGCCCAAACATAATTAAGCCAGTTTTAGTTACCACTGAGGATTATACTCTCTGGCTTTAAAAGGTTTCTCTTCATTTGTTTAGACATGTTTATTAGGGTATATTAATTGTACAAAATAAGAAGTTTCATCACAATATTTTCATGCATGTATATAATGTACTTTGATCATATGCACTTTCCAATTACCTTCTAATGTCCACTTTTCCCTCTCCAGCTGGTCCCCATTCTCTTCCCAAATAGTGCCCCTTCTACTTTTGTCTCTTTCTGTGTCTGGCTTATTTCACTTAATATGATAGTTTCCAGTTCCATCCATTTTCTTGCAAATGACATATTTCCACACTTTGTGGCTGAATAAAATTCCATTGTGTTTACGAAGCACATTTTCTTTATCCACTCATCTGCTGATGGACTTCTAGTCTTACACCACAACTTGGCTCTTGTGAATAATGCTGTGATAAACATGAAGTGCAGGTATCTCTATTCCATGCTGACTTGAATTCCATCGAGTATATACTTAGGAGAATCATATAGTAGAATCTATAGTAGCTCTATTTTCAGGGTTTTTTTAGGCATCTTCATACTAATTTCCATAGTAGCTGGACTACCTACATTCCAACCAAATGTTTCAATATTGCTTTTCCCCCCACATCCTTGTTATGGCTAGCACTTCTTATTGTTTGTTTTCCTGATGCTAGCCATTCTAACTAGGGTGAGAGAGAACATTAATGTAGTTTTGATTTTCATTTCTCTGATGGCTAAGGGTGTTGAATAACTTTTCAGGTATTTTTTTGAAAAAGAAGCATTTTCTGATTGAACTTAGAGCATGAACCCCAAAACTTTGCCATCCTAGCACCCTATTCACCACTCCCACCCTACTCCCCCTAAAAATATTTTCCTTCCACTGAGCAATCCATGAGGCACTTCAGTAGTATGAGAAGACCAACAGTTCAGTTTGCTTCTCACATTATGGTTCTCCACCCAACAGTAGAAGAATCATCTGAAGAGTTTGTTAAACAGACTGATTTCTGAGGCTCAGCCCAGACATACTGAATCAAATTCTTTGGGAGTAGATCCCAGGAATATGTTTTTTGTTTGTTGTGTTTTTGTTTGTTTGTTTGTTTGGGGTGTGTGTGTGTGTGTGTGTGTGTGTGTGTTTGTGTGTGTGTGTAACAGTACTTGGAGGTTGAACTCAGGGTCTCTCACATAGTTTGCAAGTGTTATATCACTGGGCTGTACCTCCAGCCCATTTTTTGCTTTTTATTTTGAATCAGGGTCTTGCTAAGTTACTCAGGCTGCCTCTGGCCTTAAACTTGGCAATACTCATGCCTCTGCTTCCCAAGTCAGTTAGATTACAGGCTTGTACCACTGCACTCAGCCAGGACTATGTATTTTTTTTAGCAGTTACACATATTTTTGACTCCAAGCATGGCTTATTGCTATTTTAACATTTTCATTATTTAAAATGTCTCTCAAAAATAATGTCTCTATGCAGGCAGTCCTCATGGCAGTCTTCTTGGTAGTTGTGTCAAAGAGGACTATATATTTTTAACAAGTCCTTCTGGATGATTCTGGCACCCACTTGAATTTTCAAAACACTACATAAGGGGCTTTGTCCTTAAAAGTGTATGTTCATTTTCTATTGCTGTATATCAAATTACCACAAACTGAGCAGCTTAAAACAACATCCATTTATTAGTTCTCCATCCTATAAGTCAGAAGTTCAGGCACATTATGGCTCAATTTTCTTTTCCAGGTATCCCAATGCTGAAATCCAAGTGTCAGCTGGCTACATTCTTATTTAGAGCTCATGGTCCCTTATGATTTTCTTTCTCTGTGCCAGAATTTACTGCCTTGTGGTTGGAGGACTGAGGTCTCCATCTCCTTTCTGGCTATCAGGTTGGGACTGTTCTTGACTACTAAAGGCAACCCACACTCCTTGGTACATGCCCCTCCATGAATGGTAGTTGGAACTCTGGCCACCATACAATGCATCTGTATCAACATTCTGAAAAATAAGCAGCAGGGAATCTCTGGGGTTTCGTATTGGTCAGAGCACTGAATTTCAATCACACAGCTACTGCTTCTAGGAGTAAGATTGGTAGTCATGTCGTGATATGGGGCTTGAAGGAAAAAGAACAGGGGTTTAAAGAAAACAGTATCTTGGATTATTATGTTTTTATAGGAGCTAGCTCAGTATTAGCTATAAATAGCAAGTAGCATTTCTGTACTGTGGTTTTGACGCCAAGAAAACAAAAGTTTGAGAATAGCTAGTCCATAGCCATGATTCTTAACCATGTCCCTCTTTAGCAATATAAGAACCTCACCACTGTCCTACTAAATCAGAGCTTCAGGACCAGGGTCAAACACAGATATTTAAAATATAAAAGGGGTTGGAGGCCAGCTCAGTTGTAGAACACTTACCTAGTATGCACAAGGCCCTGGACTCAACCCCCCAGTACTACAATAAAATATAATTTTATTTTTCTATCTTCACTAATGAAGCAGCATTTTATATGGGAGGGCATAAAACCCAAATTATTGATATTCATGTTCTTGCCATCCTGAAGGTGTGTGGAGACTGACTGAGATCCATGCTGGCATCTTCCTCAGGAATTAGTCTGGCTAGGATTGTGACGTGAAGCCCATATAACCATCATTGGATCTCTTTTTATATAGCTTAAAAGAACACACACACACACACACACACACACACACACACACACACACACACACGTACATATCGCGGCACTGGAAAGTTGAATCCAAGGCCCTGTGCATGCTAGGCAAGGGTATTGCCACTGAGCTGCACTCCGGCCTCTGTCCCTTTTTAATTTTTTTACTTTAAGTTGTGCAGCCTGCCTCCAGCCTCAAACCTGCAATTCTTTTGTCTCAGCCTTCTGAGTCACTGGGATTACCAGCATGTGCTACAGCACTTGGTTTAAAAGAATATTTTTAAAAACCGAGATTTAAGACCACATAATACTTATAACACCAAAAATGCAGTGTGAGGACACACTGCTTCCAGGGAGTTTGTCAAAACACAGATTTTTAATTGGATCATGGAGATGATTGTATGATGATACAAATTTACTAAAAATCATTAAATTATTTGCTTAAAGCAGGCAAATTTTATGGTATGTTAATTGTACCTCAATAAAGTCATTTAAAATGCAGATTCCTAGGTTCTGACTTGGACCCTCTGAACTAAAATCTCTTGGGCTGAAACTGAGGAATTTGTATTTTTTAAATTTTCCATAGAGATTCTGATGCTCACTGAAGGTATACTTGGCAAAGAAGGTATACATGGCAAGGCAGATGAATCATAAAATTGTCCAGGTGAGCAGGGATAAAAGCAGAACAAGACTGATAATAGCATTTATGTAATTTAAGAATCCATGCAGATTTTGTTAAACACACATTCAAATGAAAAATTCTACATTGTTTCCCTTAGAATAGTTGGGTGCAGTAAAAATAGAGAGAAAGGAAGACAGAAGAGAAAGAGACAGAACGACAGAGACAGAGACAGTGACCATTGGAGAGAGGCTCTTGATCAGTTCCCTAGAACATGAAGATCCTATCTTTCAACTCATCAAGGAATGAAGGGAGTATCTTTGCCACTTTCCCAACTTGCACAGTCTAGTTTATCTAGTTTTAGAATTAGCTTGGTCTTGGTGTATAACAGTGGCCCCTTCCAGTGGCATGCAGACTTAGTCCTCCCTGATCTATCATGGGAGCATCTAACCTTCAACAACAAAACCGCAGAGCAGAGTATGTTTATGGCTGGCTACTGGGGTGACTCCCCAGGTAGAAAGGAAGGACTTAGATCTCAGGTTCAATTCTCCCCTGATTGTTCTGATGTCCTCACAGTTAACTTCCAATTTCTGAGTTGTTCTGAAAAATATCCGGGCAATTAGCAAAAGGAAGTATATATTAAGAGCATGCAATTAAATCTATGGGGTTATAATTTATGTGGAATCTTCCTGAGCATAAAACATTAGTAAAGAATCTAGTGAGGTTTCCCTCTTCACCAGTAGTTAAGAACACCACCAATGGTTCTCCAAGTGTAGTCCTTGGCCCAGCTACATCAGTAGCACCTGGGAACTTATTAAAAATAAAAATGTTGGAGCTCATTCAAGACTGAGGGTGGGGCCCAGAAATCTTGAGTTTAATATACCCTCCATGTGCTTCTGGTGCACTGAACTACTGAATCCCTGCTCTATACTTAAAAAGGAAGCCAAGTCAGTCACCACTATTGCTTTACCCAGCTAGTTTCCCTGGTGGGTGTGGAGATGAATCACCCTTAAAAGTGATGTAACAATATGAGAGTTTCAAGACTGAAATCCTTTTCAAACGACTTCCTCTAAGCTGTATGCACTGGTAGTGCATGACTGTAATCCCAGTAACTCGGGATGCTGAGGCAGGAGTATTATGAATTCGAGGCCAGAGGCAACCCACGCAATTTAGCAACACTCTGTCTCAAAATAAAAAAAAAAATAAACAAGGGGTTGGAGGTGTGGCTCAGTGATGGAGCACTTGCCTCACATGCATGAGGCCCTGGGTTCAACCCCCAGCACTACAGGAAAAAAAAGACTGCATCTCTTAAAAAAAGAGAGAGACTTCACTTACTCCTCCCCTGCCAGAAGCATATACAGGTACCCTTTAATGTATGAAGACTGTCCAAAACTCTGTTACACAAAGCACTGCTCTCCCCTGATTACAACTGAACCTCTGCCAACTTGTTCAAATTTCTAAAATGAGTTCTACATATTTGTTCAGTGTAAAATTGTATAAAAAGATAACTGTATCCAGGTGCTGTGGCACCTGCCTATAATCTCAGCAACTCAGGAGAATGAGCCCAGAGGATCTGGAGTTCGAGACCAGAAGCAGCCTGAGAAATTTAGCAACAAGATTCTGTCTCAAAATACAAAATAAGAAAGAGGCCAGGAGTGTGGCTCAGTGGTAGAGCACTGGCCTAGCATGCTCAAGGCCCTGGGTTCAACCCTCAAGTATGGCAAAAAGAAAAGACGGAAGGATATTGTAACTTCACAGTACTAAAGAGCTGATAAGAAAGGCAAGCCTTCTAAGGTTTCTCTGTTTCTCTATGTTCTTCCCTCCCTCCTTCCCTCTTCTTTCCTCTCTCCTATCTCACATTCATGTGAATAATTAATAAATGGTAGTCTTAAAAAGCTTGAGTCTGTTGTATTTTCTCCACAATATCTTATACCTGGCCACAAACTCAATTACCTATAGGGACAGGATGGGTGACAAAAGAGTAACAGAGTTTGGCATCAAAAACCTAACACACAGCTTCCATGTCAGAGAGCAAAAGGCAGAAGTGTGCAGACTGTGAATCTGGTTGCTACTCGGCTTCAGCTAATTATAGATAGATGTGAATGATTTTTATGTGAAATTCTTGATTTTTAAAATGTTCGGCTCAATTAAAACTACACTATGAAAGCCAAGTGAGATATTTCAGCCTGTGAATCAACTAGTTTGGATTTCTGCTTTACAATGAGCCACCCAGCCCCTGCCAGGAAGTCTTGCGTGCCCTTAGTCAGTCTCCCTGCTTTCTACAGTAATGCAGCTATCTTCAACTATGCTATGTACTCTACATGTAGAAGTCCCTTCACCAATAAAGAGCCAGTAAGAAGTTTGAATTTAGAAAAAAAGAACCCTTTTACACTGCTGTGGGATTGTAACTTAGTTCAACCTCTCTAAGAAATCAATACAGAGATACCTCAGACAACTAAAAATAGAACTGCCATATGACCCAGGTATATAGCTCCTGGGAATATACCCAAAAGGAGACAAGTCATCACAACACAGAGACACCTGCATCTCCATATTCAATGTACCATTCTTCACAATAGCAAGAATATGGAATCAACCAAGGTGCCCATCAACAAAAGAGTGTATAAATAAGTTGTGGTACATATACACAATGGAATATTACTCAGCAATAAGAAAGAATGAAATAGTATCATTTGCAGCAAAATGGATGGAACTGGAGAATATCATCTTAAGCCAAGGAACACAAGCTCCAAAAGAGAAATACCCTATGTTCTTGTGGGACCAGAATCTTATTTAAAGGAAGCAAAAAACTATACATGAGCCAATATATAAAAATGAACGATTTAATTTAGCTAAGAAGGAAAAATATAAGCAGAGTAAAGGGAAGTAGGGAGGGGACTAGCAAAGGGAAGCCAACTATGTGGAAGGTGCGAAGGGGAGGGAAAACAATGTAAAGGGATAAATGGAGAAAGGATAATCTCAATGTAAACAATGCAACTTCAGGAGTATAAGGGAATATAACCCATAAATGCATACAAGTTTTATTACATATCAATTAAAAGTGTCTGTAAACTTTGTGAGTTGGCGAAAATATAACCAAAAGTGATGTAATAGTTGCACAATGGGAAAAAAATGCTGTATTACTCTGTACTCCACTGATATTTATCAATAAAGGGAAAAATGAAAAAATAAAGTAAAAATAATTGGTCATCTCAAAATAAAGAAAAGAAAATTGAGACTGTATTTTGTGCTGTACAGAATCAAACATTGTGGTGTAATTTGAGCCCTTAATGACTGGTGATTAGGCTTTTATGATAAAATCAGTGAGAAATACACTGTATAGATTTGCTTCTTGCTGGGCTTCTTCCTCTGAATTTGTATTTACATTTGTCTGAATCCGTCATGGCCTCATGTTCTCCTCCATGGATGACACTGCCTTTGTGAGAATCCTGGAGCCCAAGGGAATGGTGATCACACCCTAATAGAACAAAAAAACTGAGGAAAACCATATTACAAAGGAGAAGAAAAAAGCTTTCTCTTTGTCTACCTTGTCCCTTCCCCAAGCTGCCACAGCCCAGTGCTTTAGAGGATACCACTGTTGGCAATTTCTCCAGTGCGGGAAAGGGAAAGTGAGGTGGACATCCAACTTCTCCAGCATTTTGAGATACTCACTGCTCAAGAGATCCACTTGTGTCTCACCTCATGGGGAGCACTGGAGGAATCAGAAGAGTTAGACCATGTGGGGAGAGCTAAATGCAAGAACAACAAAAGGAGTGGGAAATGCTGAGTACAAATCTGACTGGTGAAGGTATCTACATACAAAACCACAGGATATCATAACACTGTAATGGTGGCACATGAATCACTTTTAATTCTAGCATAAAAGTTAAAAGACAAGTATTAAGAATAATTAGAATTGAAAAAATGTAATGGATACACAGTATAAAAAGAGATGAACCTTGATATGAACAACATAAAGTGTGGGGGGAATAAAGACTAGAGTTTTCATGTGTGAATGAAGTTAAGTGCTTGTCAGCTTAAAATAGACTGTTAGAAAAGTTCAGTGTAAGGCTTATGGGAAACATAAGGAAAAATCCTAGAATACATACACAAAAGATAAGGAAAAAATAATTTTTACTTTTGATAAAGAAATTGAGAACTGATTCAAATGCCAGTATCTTCTGGAATCTCTCTCACAGACACATGTAGAAAAGATCACCACCACCAATGTGAGAGGGTATCAAATCAGCTGAGGTCTGAATAAAATGAAAATGTGAAGGAATGGGTGAATCTGCTTTCTCTGCTTGAACTGGGACATCCATCTTCTCCTGCCCTCAGAAATTAATGCTTCCCAGTTCACAATAGCCAATATATGGAATCAGTCCAGATGTTGACAGATGAATGGATTTTTAAAAATGTGGTAAATGTGGTATATATACACAATGGAATCCTATTCACCCATAAAAAGGAATGAAATTATGTCATTATCCAGGAAAATGGATCGAACTGGAGATCATAATTTTAAGCAAAATGAGCCAGGTTCAGAAAGACAAATACTACATGTTCTCTTTCATAAGCAGAATTTAGAGTTATTATAAAATGAAATTTTATATATATATACATATATATACATATACATACATATATGATTGGAAACTACAAAGGGATATATTTTGAGGGGGAGGAGAACAGTGAGGGGGTGAGAGCAACATGGGGTTAATGAAGGAGTGAATAAGAGCAAAGTACATGACATAATTGTATGCACATGACATAATGAAACATACCATAAGCTAATTTTTAAAAATTAAAAAGAAAGAAAGAAATTAAAGTTCCTTGTTCCCCAAATATCAGGCTCAGTCTGAGACCTACACTAACTCCTTTTGTTCTCAGGCTTTTGGGTTTGGGCTAGAAGTATACACCAACTTTCATGGGACTTCAGTTTATAGACAGCAGATCATGAGATATCTGAGCCTCCACAATCACAGGAGACAAGCCCTCATAAATAAAAATTCTCTTCCTATATATCTCTATATAGCCTATTAGTTTTGTTTCTCTGGAGAACTCTGACCAATACAATATGTATTAAAAGGATGTCAGTGATGAACATAATTAAAATGCATGTATGGATGGATACAGCCTGTAGTCAGAACCTCCAATGTCTGATCTCATCAGATCTCAAAAGCTAAGCAAGTTTTGGCCTGGTTAGTCCTTGGATGGAAGACTACTTGGGAATACAGGGTGCTATATGATTGAAAGAAGGACCCAACAGCCCACTCCTGAAACAATCAGCCACTGAAAACCCTATGAATAGCAGAGAAGCACTGACAAGAGTACTGGGCATGGCACAGTGTCGGGTAGTGTTTCATCTGTTGTACATAGGGTCACTATGAGTCAGACTCAACTCTATGGCACACAACAACATGTATGCATACAAGCATGTATGAAAATGTCATAATGAAATCCATTACTTTGTACAAGTAATATATGCTAATACAAAGTTAAAAACAAAGAAATAGAAATTATGCATTTAGGATTTGCCTTATAGACTATAAATATGTAAACAAGCAGATACATACACATGCCCATATGGCTTATGTGACATATTTTACTTTTCTGTTCTAAATCCTCTAGTTGTTGTTGCTGTTAGGTACTCACAAGTCGGTCCAACTCATAGTGATTCTCATAGGAAATTCAATGGCTGATTGTGTCAGGATTGTTTTGGGAATGGACTGTCACATTCTTCTCCCATTTTTGTGCAGCTGGGGATCAAACCTTGGTCCTCAGAAAATACAGAGCAGAGCTCTACCAACTGAGCTAAACCTTGGCCCCATAAATCTTCTAATAGTGACTTTAAAATTCATGACAAGCAAAAGGAAAGACATTTGACAAATTTTATATACAGCTAGATTAGTAATTTAGTTTTATTGTTGAAATCATCGCTTATATTTACTCATTTGATATAATTAGAACAGTATATCAGTTCAGCAGGAAATCCCCCCCCCACCTCAGTTAAATGAAACTGGTTTTCTAAAGTTCTGGGCATCACATTTTCAGTAGTATTTTGGAAACATTTTGTTCTACACTTGTACATAAATAGATGTTCTGCTTTGATTAGGGCAGTCTTTATCTGTGGGGAAATTAACAGCTCATGTAGAGAAGCTATAAAGCCATTAGCAACCGAGAGGTCCAAAAAAGATTACCAGTGCTGTCTTTGCTCTCATAGGATACTTGCTCAGGAATGTTGCTATTATTCTTAAACACAGAGATGATGGAACACATCATAGTAAATTCCAAGATAAATGTTCTGCCTTTCTTTTATGAATCAGGAAGGGTACCTGTGAAAGAAAAGGGAAAGGGGAAATACAGTAGGACAACTTGATTGCAAACAGACAAATTTTAAGAACTGGTATGTATAGAAATGGAAACTATACTGGAAGTTGATTCTTTTAGCATCTCTCTTTGTCTGAATTCCCCTTGGATAATCTTGTGCTCCCTAGGGAGAAGAATACTGATGATTTATACTTGTTTCAGCGTTTCAGAAATGCCTGCAATTTTTCCAGTCCCTTAATAACTTAATTATGAACGTTAATTATGAATAATTAATATGAATACTACCAACATTATATAAGCCATAGTAATAGCTTGTTTCTTCATGCCACTCTGTCCTGACCTTAGTTATACTGAAAGCAAAGCCAGAAGGAAGGCCTTGGGTGCAGGTTATATTTCAGCAGTGATTGCAGGCAGAAGTGGAAGCCGTTAGGGGAGAAGGGAAAGAAAACGCATGCAAGAATTCTTGAGCTGAGTATCTCTGTGTATGACTGGAATTTTGTGAAAAAGCTAAAGAAGTATATCTCAGAACTGTCAGCCCGAGGGAGAAAGTGGAGAGCATTTATCATCAGCTCTGTCTTCCATTGTCACCGGCGGTACAAAGGTTATCCAATCCAAAGATGTTCTTAAAACCATTTGATAGAGAGCAACAGAGAGCTGCAATGGGTTCCAGGGCTTCCAAGTAGTGTCAGGTTGCACACAGCAAAATGGGTGGAAGTCTTCAAGTAAATAATGTGGTATTAGCTAGAGAAGGATGTAAGGTCTAGATGGTTTGAAGTGATACACAAGGTGTCTTATATGTGCCCTCATAGCAACACAACTAGATAGAGTAGCCATTATTAATCTAATTTTAAAAGACAAATGTATAAAGCCGGGTGCCCTGGCACATGCCTGTCATCCCAGCGGCTCAGGAGGCGGAGGCAGGAGGATCTCAAGTTCGAGACCAAAGGCACTCTGCGTAACTTAGTGAAACCCTGTCTCAAAAAGTAAAAAAATGGGCTGAGTGTGCAGCTCAGTGGTCTGGCACTTGCAAAACATGCAAGCATGAGGCCCTGGGTTCAACCCCTACTACCGAAAAAAAAATGTATAAAGTATATAAATGTATAAACATTCTATTGTGCTATTGTTAGTAAATGATTTGGCCACTCTGTGCTTCAGTTTCCATATCTGGAAGAAAGCAGGGATTAGAACCATTTGCCTCTTCCACTATGAAAGTAACTAAAGAATACCTACATAAGGTTTGAGATTCCAGAAGAATGCAGCTATGTAAAGAAAGTATTGTTATAGTGCTATATAGTTCATTTGAAAATAAGATGAGTCTTTTGTCATTTTTAAATATTGAATTCTACATCAAGCAAACTTGAAAAATATAGGGACCAATTTTGTCTCTCATTCTTCATGCATATCTCCCACTAACTTTAAAGGGAATTTGGCTCTCCCTGTGTATGCATAATTATACAAAATAATCATAAAATTACATATTTTAGTACTTGTATAATGAGCCTCAAAAGTCAATAATGAACCACAAATATTCATAGGAAATATTTCTAATTTTAGGATTGATAATTCATTGCTATTTCTATTTTGTGCATCAAGAACAACTACTGGTATGATTACACCTCAGAATTTATTGCCCCCCACTTAGGAGCAAAGTGGCTTGTTTCCATAGTACTACATTTGTGGCAGTCTATGAAGGAAGCCATGTCGAAGTCTTCCCTGGCTCCTGAGCCATCTGTGACTCCATGCTACCCGATACCTCTCCACCTCAAACTTTGACAAGAAAGATTTCTTATTAAAGTGACACTCATGGATATAGATAGCATGGAATTGCTGGCCTAATGAACTACTGTGACCCATAGTCTGGGCTCTGAAACATGTACTAAGCATGAATGATTCTATTTTCTCTTAGCGAATTGACTTATTTTTGGTATACTCTTGGAGAGACGCTGGGATTTAGCTCAGTTGGTAGACTGCTGCTCTGTACCCTCTGTGCTTCTCTGAGGCCCTGGGCTCTATCCACAGCACTGCAAAAAATGGGAGAAGGACCTGGCAATCTACTCCCTGAGCAATCCTGAAACAATCAGCCATCAAAACCCCTATGCATAGGAGAGAAGCACTGACATAGTACCAGGCATGGCACAGTGTCAGGGAGTGTTTCATTCTGTTGTACATAGGGTCACTGTGAGTCGAACTCGCCTGGATGACACTTAACAATAAACAAAAACAACATGGAGTGATGACCATCATTGTGTGAATGTAACCCATGCTATCATGCCTAAGCCATTACTGTCATCAGAGAAATAGGCGTGATATTGTGAAACACATATTTGGTATTTGTCTTTTTTCTTGGCATGCAATTCCTAAAATCTCAGCAATCCCTAAAGTGACAATGTATCCTTTTGTGTACTAACTAGTTAATTGATGGCTGTCTGTCCCCAGGTAGTTTCAGTAAGGGAGCTGGTCACAGGAAAGATGAAAGCATGTCTAGAGGATTGGGACTTTCAGCCTACTCCCCAACTTCCCGGGAAGGCAGAGAAGCTTAAGGTTAAGTTTATCACAGTTGCTAATGATGTAATCAATCCTTTGTAATGAAGCCTCCATAAAAACCTAGGTGTGCTGGGTCCAGAGAACTTTCGAACAGCTGAGCATTAGGGAGCTCCTGGAGGTTGGCCCACTGGGAGAAGGTATGAAGGCCATGCCCTTTTCACATACCTCACCCTTTGCATGTCTTCAACTGTATCCTTGTAATATCGTTTAAAATAAGGCAGGAAACATGTTTCCCTGCATCCTGTGAACCACTGTAGCAAATTAAACAAACCCAAGGGGAGGATTATAAGCATTCTGATTTATAGCCAGTCAGTCAGAAATGCAGGTAAAATAACCTGGGGCTTATGATTGGCATCTAAAATGCCACTGAGGGATAGTTTTGGGGCTGAGACCTCAACCTGTGGGATCTGATGCTATTTCCAGGTAGATAGCATCAGAGTTGAATTGAATTAGAGGAAACTCAGCTAATGCCCATGGTAGAACTGATAGTTGAATTGCTGGTAGGTGAAATTTCAGCATCTTTTGAGGTCTCAGAAATGCTCTTTGTTGATTGTTGTAGGGTGATAGCAGAAGAAAAACTATTCCTACACTGAAGGCCAAGACAGTGATACACTGAGAGAGAATCTGAGGACTGTGTAAATATGTAAGAGCTCATACATTCTTCTCTTTCTCCCTTTCATTTTGCCTCTTCCTCTTGTTCATCATGGGTACCTTTTATGTACTAGATTCTCTACAAGGTACTCAGCATTTTAAATTCATGTATGTTAGCAGGGAGGCATGGAAAGTGGGTCTGGAGAAGGGAACACAGGTCTAGAGCATGGGTCCAGAGGCTGGCATTGGGCAGGTCCTTCCCTGGCAGCAACAATTACCTCCCCCTCCCCCTCCCTGCTCAGAGAATAGATTGCTCCCTGGTAGCAGGCACCTGGATTCATCTGTATTTCCCCATGTAAAAAAATTTATATGAGACATAGAAATTATAGTATAGAGTATTGCTGTTAGGGGCCATAGAGTCAGTGTCCGACACATAGCGATCCTAATGTACAACAGGTGAAACACTATTGTTAGTGCTTCTCTGCTATTCATAGGGTTTTCAATGGCTGATTGCTTTTTGGGAATGGGTTGCTGGGTCCTTCTCCCAAGTCTACAGTGCCTGGTCTTCCCAGGTGGTCTCTCATTCAAGGCCTGACCCTGCTTAGCTTCTAAGATCTGACAGGATTGGATGCCACAGTGGTACAGCTGCAGGCATGGAGGATAGAACACGTTTATTAAAGATAGAGAATATGAACATATATTATAAAGAGAGCCCAACTTTGACATATGAAGGTGGTTGGTAATGACGGGCTACTGCTGTCTTGAGCTAAGGTGGGGTGTGAACTTTGTAGTGGGGTTTGAGCCTTCAGGGGAAGGAAAGAAACATTCTACCCCTGGGTCCTGGGCCCTAAATAGGTTAACAGATTCCTGGAGGTGATGTACATCTCACATAGTCTTATCATCCCTCCTGGATTAATGTAAAAGTGAGGAGTGATTTTAATTCTCTTCTTCCTTCTAGTATGTATGTTATTTTTAGGGGATTATCTATCAGGGAAACACTGACCACCAGACCAAAGCCTTTGTCCCACAGCAGGCTTACAGTGATATGTATATTATAGGTGGCTGGGAAGCACGTAGCTAGGTTGGGATGTGGCTGGCTGCAGAGCCCCCTATTCCCTTTCTTCCTGCCTATTACTCTCTAAGGTGTAGTTCTTCCAATAACTGTATGCATGCCTGTTGTGGTGGGTCACACCTGTAATCTCAGTGACTTGGGAGACAGACACAGGGCGATTATAGATTTGAGGACAGAGGCAGCCTGCATAACTTAGCAAGACCCTGTCTAAAGATAAAAAGTAAAAAATGGGTTTGGAGGTGCAGCTTAATGGTAATGCACTTGCAAATATATGCAGGGTCCTGGGTTCAGCCCCCAACTACCACAAAAAATAAATAAGTAAATAAATAATAAACAAACTCTATGTGGGAGATAGTATTGTCACATCCATTTTACTGATGAAAAAACTTATCCTTAGATAAATCAACTAAATATCACAAAGTCACCCAGCTTGTCAACCAGTGAGCTGATACTCAAATCCAGGTCTGTCTGATGCCAATACGTTTATTTCTTTTTTAAAAGTAGTGTTCTATCTCTGGTGGAATAAAACTCTGTGTATCCTGTTTAGCAGGGCCTGTTTCACTCTGGACTTGAATCTATTCCTTCACTCTTTTCTCACTAGCCATGTTCCCTGTGCACATTAATCTCTGGCTCTGATTCTTAATCTCTGCACTAGTATAGGTAGTCTTGAAAACTTGTGTCTAACTCAATTGTCCTTGATGTGAAGGTCTGAGTCCCAGGATAATCATAGTTTTAAGTCTTTTCAGACATTTCTCTTGCCTATATTCCAGTTCCAGAATCGTTCCCCACTCAGACATTCATCTGAAACATTTTTATTGTGCAACTAATATGTGGGGTGGGAGAAGGACCCAGCAACCCACTCCCCAAAATCAATCCGCCATTGAAAACCCTATGAACAGCAGAGAAGCACTGGCAATAGTGTTTCGCCTGTTGTATGTAGGGTCGCTATGAGTCGGACACCGACTCGACAGCACCTAACAACAACAACAACAAATATGTGGGGTACTACAAATAGAGTGGGATATTTGATCAAACTTACCCCTACATTCATGAAACTTGCCATCTAATGGAAGAGCTAGAAATACACAAACTAATACACATGCACACACATGAATGGATGAAATAATTTCAAGTTGTAGTAAGCACTAAGAAGGAAATTCATAGGGTTACATGGCAGAGAAAACTGTAGGTCAACTTTAGCTAGTGAGGGAAGGCCTCTGCTATAGTTTGGATAAGTGTCCTCCAAAGGCCCATGTACTATAGGTTTCATCCCCAGCTAGTGCTCCTATAGGGCACCTTTAAGAGGCAGACCCTAGTGGGAAGTCTCCTAGTCATTGGGAGGATGCCCTTGAATGGGACATTGGGAACCCATGTCCTTCTCGCCCTCTTTTTCAAATCCTGGTCATAAGGCGAATGGTTTTGCAGCAATGATGTGGTGCTGCCTGCCACAGGCCAAAAAGCAACAGAGCCAACCAACCATATATGAAACCTCAAAATTTGTGAGCCAAAGTAAACATTTTCTCTTTGTACATTGTTTATGTCAGGTATTTGACATAGTGACAGGAAGTTAACAGAGCCTCTCTCAAGTGGTTACTGTGGAACGAAAGGAGGAGCAAGCCATATGAACAGACAGAGACAGAATATTGCAGAGCAAAGGAGATAAATGGCAAAAAGTAGGAGGAGGGGCAGGGTGTGGCTGGCTCAACCAATAGAATGGACACTGGTGTACCTTGAACTTAGTGAACAGGAAAGAGACTGGTAGGAGAAAATGCTGTAGAAATAACTAGGGCTAGATCTTGATCAAACTTTGGGAGTGGTCTTGAAAAAATATTTCCATTTAATTTTTGCAGTCATGAGATGTCATTAGTTTGCTCTCCTTGTTGTTTGTTATTTTGGTTTTGTCGTAATTGAGGGTAAAACTCAGAGCTCTCACACATACTTTGCCAGTGCACTACCACTGAGCTGTACCTCCAGCCCATTATTTATTTATTTATTTATTTATTTATTTATTTATTTATTTTGAGCCTGGGTCTCACTAAATTACACAGGCTGCCTGCAGCCTTGAATTTGCAATCATCCTGCTTCACCCTCCCAAGTTGCAGAGATTAGAGGTGTGCAGCACCGTGCTCAGTTGTTGTCAGTTTTTAAGGAGGGAAATGATGTGATTTAATTCATAGCATATAATATCATTCTAGGTCCTGTGTGCAAGTTGGTTACAGGGAGGAGAAAGTGGAGGCAAGGAGATTAATTGGAAGTACCTTGCAATATTTAGGTGAGAGATGATAACAGTTTGAATTGAT
Source organism: Pedetes capensis (assembly GCA_007922755.1). Taxonomy (NCBI): domain Eukaryota; kingdom Metazoa; phylum Chordata; class Mammalia; order Rodentia; family Pedetidae; genus Pedetes; species Pedetes capensis. The sequence continues at coordinate 59,132 of VMDO01006528.1, forward strand.
TTGGTTGTCATGGAGGTGGTGAGGAATGTTGAGATACTGCATATGTTTTGATGGGGGACTGATAAGATTTGCTGGCAGAATGAAGACAGGGAAGGAATCAAGGGTGATTCGTATGTCTTGGCCTAAATAACTGAAGGAATGTGACTGTCATTTATAAAGATGGGTAGACAGTGGGAAGAACAATATCAAGAGTTCTGTTTGGGTCATTTTAAACCTGAGAGGAAGGTAAGGTCTAAATGGAAAATGAGGTTAGAGTCCTGGGGAGATATGAAAGGGAGATGTATAAATTTAGGTATCAGAATATAGAAGTAAATAAAACCATGGAGCTGCCTGAGATCTTTCAGGGAAAGCCTGTTTTTTGCTTTGGTTTCTTGACTATCTCCTGCTTATACTACAATGTAACTTGGTGACAGCAGGTACTTGTATTCACTGGTGATTCTCTAGTACCTACACTAGTGCAGCTATTAAAAATTCATTGAATATGTAGAGAGAATGATTTTAAGTTTCTCCTTAAATACAGTTGTCTTTTGGTGTTTGCAGGGGATTAATTCTACCCCTCCATACCAAAATCCACAGATAGTCAAGTCCCTTATATAAAATGGCATAGTATTTGCATATAACCTCTGTACATCTTCTCCTATACTTTTGTGTTTTTTTTGGGACAAGGTCTCACTATGTACCCAAAGCTGGCCTTAAACTCTTGATCCTCCTACCTCAATCTTCTGAGTGCTGGGATTACAGGCATGCATCACCACACCTGGCCACTTTACTTTAAATTATCCCTAGATTACTTATAATACTTAATATAATATAAAGCTATATGAATAGTTGTTATACTGTATTGTTTAGGGAATAGTTGTTGAATCAGCCAAGGGGGAACCAATAGATACAGATAGTCAACTCTACCTCTCTTTGGCCCTCACAATCATATTTGGCCCCACCCTAATCTCCCCCTCTTGTCTCATTATTCTTTCTTGTGTATCTCTTACAGTCACAGTCACTTGTGATGATAGCCCTAACAATTCTAAGGTCCAAGGAAAGCTCTTAGCTGGTCACATCTGCCTCTCTGAATGTGTTTTGACCCCTACATTTTGTCTTAATATAATACACTAGACAGGACCCCTAAAATTGTACCCTACACATGGACTTCTGAATCATAGCCAAGTTGAAAATTGGCAAAGGCTGCAGCGCTGGAGAGACAGGAAAGAATAAACGCACTGACAAGATATTTGTTCACATTCTTTGAGGCCAATGTTGCTCATTGCTTGTGCAAAACCTGGGTTGCTGCTTACATCTATTGTTTACAGGTTGTAACTCCAGCCAATATCCCCACAATCCTAATTCAATTGCAGTGTTTAATTTTATTCACATGCTTTAAAACATATCCTCAGAGTATGTGCCATCTGAATGTCACCAAACATAATGGCATATTAAATTGATGCCTTAAATCAGGCCTGTGTTGGCACAAGCTAATATTCAGCGATGATGCCATTAGAGGACTCCTTCCATGAGCTGTTTTCCTTTATCAGAAATGTGCTGAATTTCCTAGAATAGTCAGATGGTTGGTGTTCCTGTACAGTAAGTGTTTTATTTGCTTTAAAATTCAATTGTAATTGAGCAGACAATACAGAGTGCAATGGAACACAAATAGTAATTTTCTAGATTGGTTTGGCCCAACACAACTCAACAGGGACTGGGTCACATTAAACAGAAAAATACAGAGGGACAACCCTCTCTCCTAGATTAATTCAGTAACTTCTTACATAGACCCATAGACTCACATCCCTTCCATGAATGTGTTTTCTAGGTCTCTGCCAAGATATAGCTCACTGGGCTATTCACATACTTAAAAATCTCCAGCAGCTCCCCCATAGTTTTATAGCTGCTAAATTCTTCTGGAAGCCTGTCAAGGTCATCATCAGCTGACTCCAATTTGCCACCTAGTAAATTCTACCCATCTCAACACATTAATCCCCCACCTTCTCTTTGTGTAGTCAGGTTGCTCCATCTTCACACTCCTTCCTCCATCCTGATGCCAAGACTCTGGTCATTCCCACTTTTATACTTTTGCTTATTCTCTAGTCACAATCCAGAGCCACTTATCCTCTCTCTGTGCATTGAAATATTGCATCGTTGTTACCTGATTGCTTCATAAGAGGGAATATATCTTTATTTTTAATGTATCCATTTTATTCTCCATCTTAAATTCTGGCTTCGCATAATAAAGCTTTACTCTCCTTTTAATCCCTACACAATGCTTATGGAACTGAGAAATAATAGACTTTAGTGAACACTTGCTGAAGGAATATTAGAATTTTTGATGACTTTCCCAAATGAGATACTAAGAGGAAGACTAAGAGGCATAACTGTCCCTTTACCACCTCACCCTAATAGAATTAGAGTATTGTACTCTGATACATTCTGGGGGTTGAGTTTGAGATTAAGATTATATTTGAAGGAAGGCTTCTGCTAACATTTGAAGTATGAAAGTCACTGACTGATATAGATCATTCATTTGTTCATTCATGCAACATTCAGTGAACATTTAGTATGTGGCCAGCATTTCACTAATCATTCGTATGGGCAGTTAGGAAAGGGAAATATCTGGGAGTTGGAGTCATTGAGTAATGCTATGTACCAAGGATTTGGAAGGTATACACAATGGGATAGCATTTCTGGGAATCGGAGTAGCTCGTCACCTAGTGTTTGATGCACTGAGATGGCCCAAGTGTCGTCTTTCCACCACTGTTCTCTCAGAGAGGGGTCCCTGAAGAGTAGAGCATGCCTTCGCTGGTCCTCTCTACTGGTCCCTCTCACCAACCTAGCCTCACTGGCTAGACCTCATAATTATAGGGTCTTATTTTCTTGCACCTCTAAACCAGACCAGACAAATTAGGGTCCCATGTTGGTTGTTTTCCTTTGCAAGCCCCAGGCTCCCCTCTGGGCACTGGCATTTCTTAATCTGCTCACATAGCAGGCCATCTACATGAAATCGTCCTCCTGACCCTTCAGAAATCTACTGAGACACTGAGTTGGCATCAGGAAACTTATTTTCCCATAACTCGTTTTTTTAATCCTGAACGCCAAGTACCCAAAGCAAACTGTCTTGCTGTCATCACCACCAGGCAAAACTGAATCGTGCAGACACCAATGCCCCAGGCCGCTGGCTAAAAATAAGATAAACTCAAAATAACCTGCACTATCCCCAACCAACTTCCCTGCCCTCCAGCCCTCCTCTTTTCCCCTGCCTGTGATTGGTTGAAGAGCCAGGTAGACAACTTATCTCTGAGCCCTGAAATAACATTGACAGCAAAAATAAGTTTCCTGCCTGGGTTAGAGGCTCATCAAAGTAGAAGAGATGCTCAATCACTCTGCCATTTATCAGCTGCACTCAGAAGTTTCAGTATGGGCTGAGGGGAGTTAGGGACCTTCCTGCTTCAGGAATATGATATGTTCATCGGAGTAGTAGAAGTTGGGAACAGGTGAGGAGATGTGACTTGGCTTCGTAGCAGGGGAAAGGCAAGGTGATCTGTGCCCATGAACTAGAACCTTCCTTCTTATATTCGGGTCCCTGGTTCCTATGCATTCTGTCTGAATGGATGACAACAGCTAAGACATCCATGCCTATCTAGTGGAAAATAAATAGAACTAAGAACAGGGGCTGCTCTCTGACCATGACCATTCTCCTGGCTCTGTATCATCTCCTCCAGAGCTGGGCACACATTTACTAGTAGTAAATACAAAGCAGAGGAGGTGAAGGCATTTGTGTTTCCTAGACCAACTCTCAACCAATGAATAATCTCACATAGCTGAGTGCTCTGAAGGCCCTGGGTCACCACACTTCCCTTCAACTGTTGCCTCTGAAGGGTCATTTACCTCTCACCCAGCATGGTAGCATGGGATGGATTAAGTTCTTGTCTTTACCTGGCCAAAAGGCAGAAGGCACTATCCTTTTAGGACTAGAAGATTTATTGATAACAGGAAGTAAGGGTGTATGGGTATGTAAGACTAGCCAACTTTCAGACTTACTGATCTTAAATGACCTGCAGTATAAAAGCTGGAAGCTTTAGAGCTTATTATTTTTGCTTAGGGGCTGAGGTTTAGCTCAGTTGGTAGAGCGCTTCCTCTGCACTCTCTGAGAACTCAGGTTCAATCCCCAGCACTACGAAAATGGCAGAAAGATGTGGCAGTCTACTCCTGAAAACAATCCCCAAATAATCAGCCATTGAAAACCCTATGAGGGTCACTATGAGTTGGACCTGACTTAACAGCACCTAACAACACAACAGCATTCTTACTTAACTGATATTTTATGTCTATTATTTAGTAAATCCCCATTTCCCCTTCCCCTACTCCATGGTAATGATCATTCCAGTTATTATTTTATGATTTTGATTATTTTACATACCCTGTATGAGTAGAATTATACCATATTTATGTCCCAGCATCTGGCATATTTTACTTAGTTAAAATTTGTTAAGAGGATAGATTCTGTGTTAATTGTTTATACTGCAATAAACCAAGAACAACAAAAATAAAAAATAAGGATTTTCAACATAGGCAGGGAGCAAAGAAGCAGTGCATTTTCAAAATCTACCAAAGTTGTTATGATCCCCACCTTGAACTTTGTATCCACGCATTAGCAAGTCACTCTTATTAATTTACTAATTCACTAAAGAGACAAAAATTGCCCAGATAAGTACCATGACCTAGAGAAGGTCACACTGCTGAGAGTCCTGCCAGAATCTGCCTGTCTCAAGTGCTGATGTACCCATCATGTTAGCCCACTTAAAGATTTGACCATGAGCATCAGTGACTCAGAACAATTTCCACTCACCACAGAGACAGGGCTTGAGACCCATCCACATGTGTATTAGTCTGCTCAAGATGCTATAACATAATACCACAGATTGGGCGCTTAAGCAATATTTATTTCCCACAGTAGTGGAGGCTGGGAGTCTAAGGCTAGTATCAACAGATTTTATTTCTCCTGAGGCCTCTCTCCTTGATGAGCAGATGGCTTTTCTCTATGTCCTTACATGGCCTTTCCTCTGTGTGCATAAATCTCTGGTATCTCTTCCTATTTTTTATTAGAAATTTTTAGTGTGCATCATAATGTGATTCATTTTGACATGCTTTTCATTGTGACAATTTTCATATATGCAATTTGATAAACATTATTCATATAGGTTACCCCTTACCCTCCTCTATGTTTCCCCCC
>VMDO01006528.1:64452-99726 GCA_007922755.1 Pedetes capensis
CTTTTACTATGTAGTATTTTTCTATATGTCCTTGGGTTCCATTTCTGTTTAAGATAGAAACTTTTCCTGTAGTGGTCTTTGTTTCTATCTTGTTAGAACAATTACATGTGATTTCTAGTCCATTTATATTGACCTCATTCTTATCTTCCCTCCCCCCCTTTTATTATGATCTGACCTTTGAGTAGGATTTTTCCTTCTTATTTTTATAAGGACATCAGTCATACTATATTAGAGCCTCACCCTTAAGTCATTCTTAACACTAATTACCCTTCTTGTCAGTGCTGGGATTGAACCCAGGACCCCAGGAATGGTAGGCAAGTGCCCTACCACTGAGCTACACTTTCAGCCCTTAATGTTAATTACCTCTTTAAAACTCTATCTCCAAAATACAGTCACATTCAGAGATAGAGGAGTCAGGGCTTCAACATGGATTTGAGCAGGAAGCATGGTTCAGTCTATAACAAAATGAAAACTGTGGCAATTAGGTACAATGTTCAATCTCATCTGATTCTGCATCCACAAAACTACATTTCACTCCTCCTTCCCAACTCCATGCCATACAGAAATTCCTTCCACACCTCTCTTGTGCTTCCACTAAGTCACATGCCTTCTACTCTTATCCTCCTATCCTACCACACCCTCAGTTCTTCTGAATGATCCTGGGGCTACTTGTCTTCTTCATGTCCTTTTAATATGGGGGTTCTATGCTCCTTATCAACCTCACTAGTGTAGAGATTAAATCTTCCCAAAGAACAAATAGCAAGGGCACAGTGGACCCTTGTACTGAAACACCTTTATACCCTGTTTAATGACATGAAATGGCAGTAAATGTCACAGCACTCCAGAAGTGTTGATTCTGTGAATGCCAAGGGATAGAAATGGAGTCACCTCATCCTCCTTTCTGCCCCCTTTTTAGTCTTTTTCAAACATCACAGAAAAGGTCTTACTCTTTGCTTCTGTTAGACTGTTCTGTTTTCTACCCTTACATGCTAAACAGTGAGAAACTCAAATAAGAATAAAGGGCATTTATCTCACTTTGAGAATCTGAGGGTTTTTTCCTCTGTGCTGTTCTGGAGCTCTCACTCTCCTAACTAAACAGCTCTATAGCAAAAATAAAAAAATGAAATTAGGAATAGGGAACAGAGGAAAAGATGGAGGAAGAATAGAAGAGTAGAGGTAGAAGGGAAGGATGAGCAAACATTACAGGGGCCACTAATACCTCCTGCAGTGAGAACAGGAAGGAAGCTACATTTTACAAAGCACTTGTAAATATAGCTTTTCTCTGGACAAAGACCCTAATGGGAACTGAACTTTTCTATTTTCATGATCATATTAAAAGTCTAACTTCATCATCTGGCTCCTAATCAGCCCAAGAACAAGGGCAGCAAGTGCCTAATGGTTTATTTTTATTCCTGCTATTATCTTCCTGATCCCAGAGGGAGCCCCATCTAGCTATTTAAGACCATGCAGTGTGGCTGTTAAACTCGTGTATGCCTGAGGGACCCTTCCTACCTGTAGTAGGGGGAAGAGAGAAGCCAAGCTGAATTCCTCAATTCTGTGGCCCTCATCTTTCAGCCAGCAAGCAATTTAATAGTAGCCATGAACCAAAGAAGCAGCTCAATGACACTCCAAGTCCAATAAACACATTGAGCAATTGCACCTGTCTCAGTGAGCTTATTTGTCATCAGCTAATGGTTCTGGAACACTTTACTGGACACAAGACTTTTCATGAGGGAAAGTGAACCTTTTCTATGGAGATAAAATGATCTATGGATTCAGGAGCTCCATGATCTTAAGATAAGACAAATTCAGTAACGTATTAGTTTTTTTTTTTCATTGCTGCTTAACAAATTACTACAAACTCTGTGGCTTAAAATAGCACCCATGTATTAGCTCATAGTTTTATAGTTCAAGAGTACAGGATGGTGTGAGTGGAATCCCTGCTCACAGTCTGAAGACTAAAATTAAGTTGTCACCTGAGCTGCATTTTCATCTGGTGGCCCAGGGCTCTCTTCCAAGTTCAGGGGTTAGTGGTGGAAGAATTCAGTTCATTGCAGTTATATGACTGAAGTCTCCATGCCTTTGCTGGCTGTCAGCTAGGGAGCCACTGTCTGCTCCCAGAGGGCACCACATTGTTTTTCACATAGTTTCCTCCACATTCAAACTGATAACAGCACTTTATAGCTTTCTCATGCTTTGAATCTCTCTGACTTCCTCTCTGCCTTTCCTTTCTGCCACCAGCCAGAAAAAAAGTTTTAAGGGTTCATGTGATTAGATTAGGTCTACTTGGATAATCTCCATTGCTATAAGTCAGCTGTGTCATATGACATAACATAACCACATAGAGGGTAATAGGTAGGAAGAAAGGGAATTAAGAGACCTTTGCAGCCACCTATTTCCCAGCCATTTCCTTTCTAGCCATGTGCTTCCCAGCCACCTGAGATACGAATATCAACGTAAGCTCCCTCTGAGACAAATGTCTTGATCTAGTGGTCTGTGCTTCCCTGTCAGGAGGAAGCAGAGGACTAAAATTGCCCCTGCATTTAGCCATGAAGAATGATGAGGACTATGTGAGACACACAGCACCTCCAACAAATGAAAAGGACACTGTTCAACAGAGTCTGCTCCATTAGCAAGATTACAGCCATCTGGATTCCTAATCTATTGAAATGTCTACTTCCGGACCTATTCTTTGGAAGGTATTGGGGAGTCCATCAGCCATTCCAGGCATAGACCCCAGGAATGTTTCTTTCTTCCCCTGGAGGCCCAAACTTCACTATAAAAGAAACGTGAAGTCGGCTATATGCATCAATATTCTTTTACCATTACCTTTATTCTCCATCTTTAATAAACTTAGTCTATATTCTCTATTATAATTCCCGAATCTCTTATAAATTCTTTTGTTCACTGAACACAAATGAGCAGAGATACTTCTGCTGCACCTGGGAGATATCTGCTGTTGCCTCCCAGGAAGACCTCTCAGCTCTGCCAGACCTGGAGACACACCTTCCTGGTAACAACAGACGTGATATTTCATCATACTGGGGAGTAGAACTTGGCTGGCAGCGTATACTTGTAGAATTCTGCCCACCATATGTAATAAAAGGAAACTTGTATACATGTGTGAGCCTACATAAACTCTTTAAGCCTCGCTTTTCACAGACTTGCAGACCAGGCATCCATAAATCAATACATATTCAGGAGTGAGCAATAATCAGAATTGTCCCCAATTTCTCATTTTTTTTGCAGTGATTCTGAAAATATAACAGATCTTACTGTTCCCATCATTTCAGAAACCACTGTTGTCCTTGAGGCGAAAGCACAAAAGTGACTGAATTATAGCTGGGGCAGAACACTACTTTGAGAACAAATTCTCCTTCACTGTTGTCAAAAAGAATGGAAACCATTCTCTTTAGTTGGTTGTTTTTTCCCCCTCAGTACTGGGAATTGAACCTAGGGCCTTGCGTATGCTAGGAGAGTGCTATACCACTGAGCTGCACCTCCATCCCACCCCCTTTTTTATTTTTGAGACAGAATCTTGCTAAGTTGCACAGGCTGTCTCTAATCTTGATTGTGATACCCCTGTCTCAGCCTCACAAGTCCCTGGGGTTTGAGGCAAGCACCACAGTACCCAATACTTGGTTTTTACAAAATAGTTCAATCATGCATAGCAGTACGTGGTAGCCATTTATATACCATGGTGGTTGTTGTTAGGTACCACCGAGTTGGGTCTGACTCATAGTTGCCCTATGTACAACAGAATAAAATACTCCCTGACACTGCCATGCCCAGCACTATGTCAGTGCTTCTCCGCTATTCATAAAGTTTTCAATGCTGACTTGTTTCAGAAATGGATTGCCAGTTCCTTCTTTCTAGCCTGCAGCACCTGGTATTTCCAAGTAGTCTCCCATCCAATGTCTAATCAGGCCAACCCTGCTTAGCTTCTGAGATCAAACAGGATTGGATACTAGAGTGCTGTAGCTACAGAAATGTATATATTTTAAGTGACCCCAAACCACAAATTTCTCTGAGTTGTTGAATTTGAAAATACTTCTATCTCTCTAAATGTCCATGATTTTCTCATCATTTAGAAATCAAATGAGTTTCTGACTATAGTCCCATTTGACAGTCTAAAATATGAATTTGAAGAGAAGATAGTATACAGGCATATACATAGTATACATGAGCAGGCTAGGTTAGAGTAAGTAGTGTAGCTGAGAACAAGTTTCAGTAGAGGATAAATATCCATAGATTGTGTTGAAGATTTACAAGGGAAGAAAGATATATATTATTTTTTGGAACCCAGTTGGAATGAAAATAAATATGATTATGTTTGTATGATGGGATGAAATATGAAGTATATAAGAATTCTAGCCATTTTCTTTCCAATAGCAAAAGGATAAGTTACAGAAGATGACTTCCATTTATACCTGCACTCTATATTTGAGTTAACTTATCACAATATATACGTATAAGGACTCCCTTGAGATTCCCAACTACCCTGTAAGAAGAATGAGAATGCAAACAAACAAGCCTCTCTCCAAATTTTCCAACTGTAAACAACCTAGTTTTGCCAGAGGTGAGAGTAAAGAAAGACAATTCTGTTGGTAGTGTGGTGATGTTCTATACAACCACTGACTTAGACCTATAAGTACAACACAGTGATGTGCTGGTGCCAGGGCTTCAAACTCATGAAAAATTAGGTTCCGGTTCAAGTGTTGGTTCAACATATTAAAATTTAGAGGGTTCAAGTTTGGTTCAGGTTCAGATTTAAAATTTTAATCATATGTATAGATAGATGAATAATTCTATTCATTTTTTCAATTTTTAAATAGCTACAAAAAATTAACAGCTGAACCCATACTCAATTTTTCACTGGGTTTGATTTCAGGACTGGGTTCAGAAAAACTTTTAAAAATACTTGAACAAGAATGGTTTCAGAGTTTGGGTTCAGTTTTGGGTTCATTTTGAAGCCCTGCTGCCTACACATAGGATTTAAGCCTGACCCTAATTGATGCCAAACCCTCTAAATTTTAACATATTTAATATGCACTCAAACATGAATCTAATTTTTTGCAGATTTGAAGCCCTGGCTGGTGCTGGCTCAGAAAGCTGAACTGGGAAAGAGCTTGGAGACCTATGGGGAAGCCTACTGTCAGAGAGAGGAAGAAACCTTGCATAACAATGAGAAAGATCCTTTTTCCTGGGTTGTATGCCAAAGAGTTTGGAATTTAGTTCAGGATCCTGGAATGGTACTGAGTCCGAATTTTGTATAAATAATGACAGTATGTCTGACCTAAAAAGGAAAGGTGAAATATACAAAGTTCAGCCAAAAAGTATTTTGCATTCTTGGGGTCAAAAGGAGCTTAGACAAAGTTGTGGCATGTGAGGATATAGAAGCATAAGGAAATTTAATGAAAACTGTTAGTATATAATTTGTATTTCAATCTATGATAAGTTGAATTCAAAATAGAGATCATGTGCTTTTAATTTTAATAACTGGGATTTACCTTGAACCATGAAATTATTATTCATGTGAGAAGTATAGTCTGTGCACTCTAAATAGTGCAGTGTGATAATCTGACAGTGATACCTGGGGATTACCTAATCCAAAATCTCTTGGAAGTTTATTAAAATACAGATTTCTATAATGTACCATAGACCCATGGAGTCAGATCCTCCACAGATCTTGATGGAGAGAAGCATCACAGAAACTGAAAGAAGGGCTGGGATCCCAGGAGCAGAGCTCTCAGAGAAGAAACTCCTGGAATGCTGGAAAGAATTAACTAGCAACAAGGCTATAAAGTTGTTCATTGGAGGCCACCTTGACCATCCATTTTCATTGGCAGATACCATAATTTTTCTTTTCATATAAGGAAGCAGTAACTCAGAATGGTTAAGAGTTAATTAGTGGAGTGGCTGTCCCCTGGAATTTTAAATTGTTGTTGTTAGGTGCTGTCAAGTTGAGTTCTCCTCATAGCGACCCTCATAGGGTTTTCAATGACTGATTGTTTCGGGATTGCTTCTGGAGTGGATTGCCACATCCTTCGGTGCTGGGGATAGAACTGAGGGCCTCCAAGAACACAGTGTAGCACCCTACCAACTGAGCTAAACTCCAGACCCTCTAGGATTTTGACCTTAAGTACATTATTGTGAGGTATTGTTAAATATGGCCGAGATTGAGGAGATTAAAGGATGAAAAAAGAGATCCCCCCTTTTAAATTTATCATAAACAGTATGTATAGTTGATATAGTTGATAATTATAGTTGATAAAGCTGATAATTAATCTGACTGAATTGATAAAAAACAGTTCATTTTACAGAACAGACAATGTTAGATGAAGAATTTATAGGCTAAAGGGCAAGGATGTTCATTTGTGTCATCTTTTGGCAAACGAGGACATTGCAGTCTAGATGTAACTGCATATTTTAAATAACCAAGAGCAAATATAATTTCTAGAAGTGACGTATATGGAATCATAACATTGTGAGATGATGGGGACATTCTTAGGACTAAAAAAAAGGGGCACAAGGAGAATAAAGCACTGCAGACTTGACCACCATTGCTGAGGTAGTACTCACTAATCTATCTACATATTAATCTACATTTCCCAAATTCCCTTGTGGTTAGATTAAGCCTGTGTCATTAGCTGTGGCCAGTGGAATTGGTGTGTTCCACTTCTAGGTCCCAGAGTTTAAGAGTTAATGTCCCTTCATCTTTTTCTTCTCCTCTTGTGACCTTAGAAGATGTGTGTGGAAATGGTGGTGTTACAAAATGGAAAGAGACTGCATCTCTAAGTCACTGCTTGCAGGAGAATCTCTACCAACCTGCACTGGACTTGGTAAAATGAGCTTTTGTTATGTTGAGATGGTGAAATTTTGATTAGCTTTTTTTTTGTGGTAGCTACCAATTACTGACCTTCCTACAATCCTCTTTTCATAAAAATGTCCAGTTCTGCCAATCTTTTATATGACTCCCATGTTGCTCCCACATATGACATTAAATGGATTTCTAATGGCATGAAAAGCTTGATGATAAAATAGTATTAATTCTACATAAGTAATTTTGTGTCAATTCATTGGAAAGTACATATTACCTAAAACTGTATAGCTAAAATTTAGATATTTTCTAGGATTCCCAATAAAAATAATGTGTATCAGTATGAGGAATACATTCAGAAGGCAACCATAAAAGCTCTAAAATTGGATTGTGGTGATGGTTGCCGAAGCCTACAAGTTTACCAAGAATAAGTTAAACATACAAATAAAACAAGTGAATTTTATATTTAAAGTATGTGTTAAGTAGAATTTGTTAAAGTCAACCAGCCACAGGCATTTTCACAAACTTTTGTACATGTTTGCACATCAATTACAATTATTCTCAAATTCATTTCAAAGAGTCCTAAATGAGGTTCCATAAAGTAAAGTATAAACTACATAATGTGGCTTGAAGACAACTAAGGATAATATACTCTGGCTCAGAAAGAAGTCCTGCCAATAGTACCTGTATAGTGAATTTGGGCTTGGTTTCTCTTGATATGTCGCCCCAAATGGGGAGAGATGTTGAGGCCTAGAACAGTCAGTATGTAGAACACTTGGGAACCCCACCAAAAAGCACTTCTCCCAGATGTCCAACTACTCATTTACATATATCATAAGTAATAGGCGCTAGAGGGTTGGCTTCTGCTGAGGCAGACAATGATGAATAGAAACAATTCTGAACACATTCATCCTCAAGGAAAGGAAGCAAATATCCCAATATTTCCTTTGGAGTTCATTTCTTCATTTTTTCCCCAAGCCTTTGCCCAGAACCTTCATGTTGCTCATCTGTCCAAGGATATATGTAAACAAGATAGCACATGAAATTATTCCCACTTAACTCTTATAAGCATATTCTCAATGCAGTTTAAAAGAAGCAGCTGGAATGAAGAAGAAATAAAATAAAATAACTTCATAATGTTGAAATTGGAAATTGACATGACAAACCAGTATGAAAGACTTTATATTAATCAAGCAGTCTTATCAAATATTTTTGAACATATACTACGCAGGTAATTATCTATTGAGTTGTAATGCTAGCAGTAATAAATGAACATTTTTGAGTATTTCCTGTGTGTCAGGCCCTGTGCTAAGTACTTCATATCATTGTTGTTGTTGTTAGGTGCCATTGGGTCAGTATCTGACTCACAGCGACTCTCATAGGGTTTTCAATGGCTGACTGTTTCGGGATTGCCTTGGGAGTGGATTGCCAGGTCCTTCTCCCATTTTTGCGGTGCTGGGAATTGAACTCAGGACCTGAGAGACTGCAGTGCAGCACTCTACCAACTGAGCTAAATCCCAGCCCCCCACTTCATATCATTATATCATTTAATATTCTCAGTCTCTAAGTTTGGCATTATTTTCCCCAGTCTGCATATCAGGAAACTGAGAAAGAGAGGTTGAATAACTTGTTCAAAGTAACAGGGCCATTGTGAATGGGGATGCAATAAGCATGAGCATGCAGGTATGTCTTATATGCTATTATTGCTGCTGGGTGCCATTGAGTCAGTGTCTTACTCATAGCTACCACATGCACAATAGGAGAAACAGTATTGTTAGTGCTTTTCTGCTATTCATAGGGTTTTTGATGGCTGTTTATTTTTTGGGAATGGGTTGCTGGGTCCTTCTCCTAAGCCTATGACACCTGGTGTTCCTAGGTGGCCTCCTATCCAAGTACCAATCATGCCCACCCCTGTTTAGCTTCTGAGATCTGAAAGGATTAGACACCACAGTGGTATGGCTGCAGGCCATCTCTTTTATATGCTGACTTAATTTCCTTCACATATAAAGCTAACAGTTAGACGTTGTTGTTAGGTGCTGTTGAGTTGGTATCTGACTCATAGTGACCTTCATAGGGTTTTCAATGGCTGACTATTTCAGGATTGCCTTGGGAGTGGATTGCCAGGCCCTTCTCCCATATTTGCAGTGCTGGGAATTGAACTCAGGACCTCAGAGACTGCAGTGCAGCGCTCTGCCAACTGAGCTAAATCCAAGCCCCACCAGTTAGATAGCTGTATCATATTGTAGTTCTATTTTGGGGTTTTTTTTGAGGAAACTTTATACTGTTTTCCACAGTGGTTGTTCTAATCTATAATTGCACTGTGATGATTACTTTTGATTGTTAATTTCATTGGATTGAGAAGCATCTAGCAGACTAGTAAATCACACCTCTGGGTGTGTGTGAGGGTGTTTCCAAAGAGGATTAACTAAGAGGAGAGGACTCACTATGAATGTGGCAGGCACCATCCCATAGGATTGGGGCCTGAATGGAATCAAAGGGACAAAAGGAGAAAGCTGCTAGAGCAAGGTTCTCTCTCTCTCTCTCTCTCTCTCTCTCTCTCTCTCTCTCTCTCTCTCTCCCTGTTTCTCATCTGCCATGATGTGGTGTACTTTGTTCTGCCATGCCCTCCCTGCTATGATGGACTGAAGCTTCTGAAACCATAAGATAAATAAATGTTTCCTCCTTTTAAGCCCTTATTTATGCCAAGTGTTTTGCTACAACAACAGGAAATCTAACAAACATGCCCACCAACAGTGTGTAAGTATACCTTTCCACATCCTTTTCTGTATGTTATTTCTTTAATATATCCATTATGATTGGGATGAGATGGAATCTCATTGTAGTTTTCATTTGCATTTCTCTGATGGCTAACATATGGTATATATTCACAGTGGAGTATTATTCAGCCATAAAAAGAACGAGCTCCTATCATTTGCAAGAAAATGGATGGAATTGGGAGACATGCTAAGTGAAATGAGCCAGAAACAGGAATGTAAATTTTGCATGTTTTCTCTCATATGGGGACACTAAGACAAACAAACAAACAAACAAAAAATGACCTGATATTAGAAAAGAAATTTTCAGGGAAGGAGGTGGCTTGGGGGAGGAAGGAGAAAGAGTACTGAGATACCAGGTTCAACACCATTCATATGTTCAGGGCTTTTCTTTATTAACCCTGAGCATAATTTGGCAAGACCAGTATTTTCCCTATTTACAGATAACTAAGCGGTCTCATCTTTTGACAAGTGTTTACTGAGTGCTTATTGAGTGTCAGACTATTCACTGGATGCTTGGATCACACCAGTCAACACATAAGGCACTCTAATTTAGCTCAGTTGGTAGCACCCTGCTCTGCAGTCTCTGAGGTCCCAAGATCAATTCCCAGCACCACCATTGAAAACCCTATAAGAGTCGCTATGTGTTGGACACAACTCAATGGCACCTAACAACAATAACAACAATCTGCTTGTGTAGAATTAATGGCTTAGTGGGAGGGAGAGTGAAGCAATAAACACTTACAAACAATAAATTAAATTTTCTGTGAAGAAAAATAAATGCGAGATAAGGAGCCTTTGTTCCTTCCATCAAGAATAGCCACACTATTGAGTTTACTGTTTATTACTCCTGTTTTGATTACACAAATATTACATACATATTTAGAATATTGCATTCATTTTTCCTATCTATCAAACATGGTATTCTATAACAACAAGTATTTCTTTTCATGCTCCCAGGTCTGTGTATCACCTGAGATATCATGTGTCCATATATTTTCATTCTAAGGTTGGGAATGAAAGAACGCCCTCTAGGGATATACCATTTTTGTAGAGGCCAGATGTTCCTAGGGAAAAAAACTGAAGATATGGTGTTTATTCTTATTATTGTTAGTCAATATTATTTGTGCATAATAATGAATTTCATTGTGACATTTTCACACATGCATGTAATGTAATTTTCTTAAGGCTTTTGCTCAGATCTCTCACACTATCAATTCTACCCAAGTATTCTACTGCACAAAGCAAATCCTGTGGCTAAGCCATCAATGGACTGAGAAATTATATTCCTTTGATGGAGGTGGTAGGAAGAGGCATAAATATTTTCTGAACAATAATCTAATCTATGACAAATATATAGTATTGTTTTATATATACAGTGGTACCTCAGCATTCAACCACAATCTATTCTGAAAGGCTAGTCAAGTACTGATCAATTTCAATGCTGAGCACTCTTTTCCCATAAGAAATAATGTAATTGTATTTAGTGGTCCCAGTGCCATACTGAACAGCTAATTGAGACACATGTATGCTACTCACATACTTAGCAATAAGTTCTTTTTTAATTTAATTGTTTTTACTTTTTTTCTATTTCCTTCACTTTTAGTGCTAGAAAGTTTCTTGGGTGCCATAATAACCGTGTGTGTGTGTGTGTGTGTGTGTGTGTGTGTGTGTGCGCGCGCATATATAAAATTACCAGATCTAAATGTACATCTACATCTTCAACTTTACTAGAAATTGACAAATTCTTCTTCAAAGGGGTTTTGCCAATTCATATTCCAACCAACAATAATGATAATTCCTGTTTCTCATAAACACTTGCTGTAATTGCACTTTTACACTTTTCCCAAACTTGTGTATATTAAAGTGTATCTCTTTATTATATCTCTTTATTATTAAAGTAATTGTACCAAATTATTGAATTACTGTTGTTTTATTTTGTATTTTCTGAGTTCTGAGCCATTGAGCATCCTATCAGATTTTCTCTTCCCTAAATTGCTTGATCACATTCTTTGCCTGTCTTTTTTGTTGAGTTGTTTATATTTTTCCTTACTGATCTGTACTGCTTTAAATATTCTAGATATTAATCTTTGTTACAAATATATTCCTAAAAGTATATTTATATTTCCTCCCAGTCTGAGATTTGCCCTTTCTTTTTGTTTATAATAGTGTTGGTTGATGAGATTTTAAAAAATAGTAAGTATGTATCTCTGGTTAGCTAGAAGTGCTGCTTTAGCACAGCTTCCCTCTATGATACAAGTTGCCTTCCATTAGAATACTTCCTGTCAACATAGGGGAAGGGAAAGAGACATCAGAAGGGCTTATACCGGCAAAAATACTAATGTGCCAGCTTGGAAGTGGCATATATCACTGCTGTTCACAATCCACTGGTGAGAATGGCTCACATTGCCTCTCCCAACACAAAGAGATCAGAAAAGTCACTCAAACAATTGCATCAAACAGAAGTTTTTACATTTTAGCATAATCAAGCATATCATTCTTTTGATTTATAACCTTATCCTTTTACAACTTTTTTAGAAATCCATACTTGACCCTAAGGTCATATACAGTTTTTTCTTATATTACCTCTCTAAAGTACAATTTTTTTGACCTTTAGGTCATTAACTCTTCTGGAATTGGTAGTTTTATAAGTGGGGTCTTTTCCAAATGCATAGCCCATTCTGAGAATGACTTGTTGGTTTGTCCGTCCTTCTCCCACTGATTTATACCATTTCTATCATATATCTTATTGTTGTTGTTAGGTGCCGTTGAGTCAGTATCTGACTCATAGCGACCCTCATAGGGTTTTCAATGGCTGACTGTTTCAGGGTTGCCTTGGGAGTGGATTGCCAGGCCCTTCACCCATTTTTGTGGTTCTGGGAAATGAACTCGGGACCTCAGAGACTGCAGTGCAGCGCTCTACCAACTGAGCTAAATCCCAGTCCATCATATATCTAGTATTCCTTATAATCATGGGTCTGTTTCTTGATTCTCTTTTTTGTTCTATTCATCTATTTGTTTATCCCTGGGTAAATGTCACATTTGTTATTCATTATAGCTTTACACTATCTTAATATCTGAATATAAATGTGAAGATTAGCATGTAAAGTAACATAAAATGAGAGAGTATTTACAGGAACTGTGTTAAATTTACAAATTCATTTGGGGAGAACTGACAAGCTTTAAGATATCAAATTTTTCCATACATTAAACCTATCTATCTCTTCTCTGTGTGTTTTCTCATGCTCTTCAACAATATTTTCTAACTTTCTCTACATCTTTTATAAAATTTACTCTTAGTTACCTTATGTTTTTGGTATTCATTGTGGACTGAAATTTTTCCTTCCTTTTAATTTTTAAACTAGAAAGCTTATAAAATTGTATTGTTTAGTATGATATTTGCTGAAAGTTTTAGAGATATGCTTTATCAGGGTAGATTGTTCCTCTTTATTCTGAGTTTGCTAAGACTTTCTTTTATCATTAATGTCTTAAGATGGTAGTAGTAGAGATAAGAGAAGTAGGCAGATAAGAAATATATCTTGAAAGTAGAATTGATAGGACTTGCACATGGATTGGAGGTAAATGCCAAGGCAATGAAAGGAATCAGAAAGTATTCTCAGTCTTTTGGCAGGGACAACTAGTTGAAGGTGGAGGAGAAAAAACTAACGACTTTCTTTGGCACAGGTTAAATTTGAGCAACCTGTGTTTAAATCATAGCCTCATTAGCATGTAGATGTGATCTCCTGGGGAGATTCTATATGTCAAGACGAGCAATGCGCACCATGGAACCTTTCAACACTAAGAGGCTGAAGCAGGGCTGGGGGTATAGCTCAGTGATAGGGCTCATGACTACTTGAGCATGGCCATGGGGTTGATCTCTAGCACCTCCCCAGGAGGTTAAACAGAGGCAGACGAGCCAGAGAAGGGTCACCCAAGGAGGTAGCTAGGAAAGCAGTAAATATGGTGCCATTTACTTACTAAGATGGGGTTAGTTCTAGGGAGTAGGCTTAGGAGGGAAGGCTTGGATGTTGGTTGTGGGTATGTACACTTTGTCAAGCCTAGTAGAAAATGAAGTAGAAATGTGGAGTAGGTAGCTGGATAAATCTGTCTGAAGTTCAGAGAAATTTGCCCCGGAGACATTAATTTGGGGGTTATCAGTGCTCAATTGTTAGAGTACCACTCTGTACTCTAAAGCCCTGGGCTTGATCCCTAGCACCTCACAAAATGGGAGAGGGACCTGGCAACCCACTCCCAAGACAATCCCAAATCAATCAGCCACTGAAATCCCTATGAATAACAGAGAAGCACTGATAATGCCAGATATGGCACAGTGTTGAGTATTTCATTCTGTTGTACATAGGTTTACTATGAATTGTACCTCACTCAACAGCACCTAAAAACAACAGCATTTTAGTCAGTGGTTTTCAATCATAGGTGCACATTAAACCACATGGTACTGGGATAGAGGGACTTACATATACTTAACAAGTGTTCTACTACTAAGCCTCACGCCCAGCCCCTCTTTAATCTTGAGACAGGGTCTTGCTAAGTTACGCAGGCTGTCTCTAGTGTCCAACTTGCCATCCTCTTGCCCCCACCTCCAGAGTCTCTGGAACTACACGTATGTGCCACAGTGCCCAGAAACTAATATTTTCTACAGCTACTGGAGGTCATGATAGTCAATAGGAAGGAAGAGATGTTTTAGAAAGTGTAGTAAACTGAAAGTTGAGTAAGTTGCCTGAGGACACACAGTTAAGAAATGTTTGAGCTAATAAAATGGAATTTAAAAAAAGCTAAGAATGGTGTCAATATAAATGGGCTAGAAAATGCATGCGATTGTTCTGACAAGATAATAACAAAGTTTGCTACAGGAAAATTTCTATCTTAAACAGAACTGGAACTCAAGTACATATAGAAAAATATTACCAAGTAAATGATAGAGAAGGCTTAGTTGGGGAGGGTGGAGGGGAAGCATACAGGAGGGTAAGGGGGCACCTGTATAAATAATGTACATCAAAATGCATATATATGTAAATGCCACAATGAAAAGTATGTCAGAATGAATCACATCAAGGTATACATTAAAAATGTCCAATAAAAAAAAGAAAAAAAAGAAATGTTTGAGCTGGGATTCAAACCTAGGTCTGCCTGACTCCAAAGCCTGGACTATCTTCACTTCACCACGTCACCCAAGAGGACAGTATTTTAGCATATAAGAAACAGAAAGCCGGGAGTGGTGGCGCACACCTATAATCCCAGCGGCTCAGGAGGCAGAGGCAGGAGGATCGCAAGTTTGAGACCAGAGGCAGTCTGCATAACTTAGTAAGACCCTGTCTTAAAAAGTAAAAAAAAAAATAATAATGGCTGAAGGTGCAGCTCGGTGGTCCAGCACTTGTAGAGCATGCAAGCATGAGGCCCTGGGTTCAACCCCCAGTACCACAAAAAAAAAAAAAAGAAAGAAAGAAAGAAAGAAACAAAGAAAGAAAGAAGAAAAAAGAAAAGAAAGAAGGAAACAGAGATACCTTGTAAAGACAGTCGAAATGCCCAAATGAGATTCTAATAGGGCACAAAAAGGAGGAAGCACTATTTCTCTGAAAGGATGCTGATGTTTACCTCTATACTTACCCTTTTTATTCCTCTTGAACTTTCTTTGTTTCCCATCTATAGTTGTCATCACCTTTTCAGGAAGCAGAGGCACTACATGACAGGAAGCCAATATTGGGAAGCTGCCCACATGGATGCCAGCTGGCCTCAATACCCCCCTCTCAAGTTCTGCTCTCTAGAAGCAGGATGCAGTGCTACAGTCAAAACTAAGCATTCTCTCTCCCCTACTTCTGCTTCCTAATGTATCAGCAGCTCTGTGTAATGAAAATCTAAATCATTTGTGTGCACAGATAGCAACTTTTTTTTTTGCAGTTAGTTTTGAGGACTCAGTGGGGGTTTGATGCATTTAGAGAATAGATGAACTCTGGGAGAGCTAATCTCATAAGTAGACAAAAAGAAAATTGAAGTTGAAAATGCATCTCTCTACATCTGAAGGATAGTCTGGTAATAAATATCCTTCAATTCTAGCCCCCCTCCAGCTCAGAAAATTATCTTAAATGAAGGACACAGGGTATAGATGACTCCTTGGAAGGGTCCTACCTCCTGTCTACTAAGAAAGCTTTACTAGGGCTGGTTGGAGATTGATTGTGAATTCTAGAAATAGCACACCTTTCCCCTCAAACCACGAAGTGGGATGCCTTCTACTTCTTATGAAATGCAATAACTATTAGTTTTCTTGAAACTTTTGTTTTTTCCCCCATTGCTGGGCTACTTTGAGACCAATATTATGCTTGATATTTCTCTACATTAGCATTTCTACAGCATGAACATCAGACTCTGAAGAAAGCATCTGCTATGGGGTTTCCCTTACCCAAAGACAGCCATGTATTGGGAACTTGGTTCCTAGTGCAATGATTTGGGGAAGTGGAACCTTTAAGATGTGGGACCTAGTAGAAATCCTTGGGTCATGGTGAGCCCTATTCTTGGAAGGGTAGTTCTCTTGCACCCTCTTTGTATTTTTCATGAGAAGTTGTTATAAAAGCCTGATCTTCACCTTAGTCACTTTCTGTCTTCCTGTATCAAGTCAAAATCCTTCGTTCCCAAGTGCACTACCACCTTGGCCACCCACCTCTCATGATAGAGCAAAGAGGACCTTCACCAGAACTGAGCCAATGCAGGCACCATGCCCTTGAACCCCCAGAACTATGAGCTAAATAAAACTTTTTCCATCACAAGGACCCCACCTCAGGCATTTCATTTCAGTGACAAAAAGCTGAGTAGTACAGTGTCCCTGTAGCATTCAAAAAGCATCAGACCCTGGGTGCCACTTATTTGAGAGTTTCTAAAGCCTCCAGAAGCTTCCTTGTTTCCTTATCTTACCGGGGTTCCTTCATCCAGCCAAAACCTCATATTGCCACCTACTTCTTGCAAAAGTAGAGCTTTTTCCTAGAGGCCAGAGCCTTTCTGTTCTGGTTTGGGGCACATGCTTCTACAAGACACGAACTCACTTTCTGGAAGCCACTAGCAGCTGTAAGTAAATGGAGGTGGCCACACCTCTGGGAGAAGCCATGACCCAGAGATTTCTACCCACCAGATACAAACATATTCCAACTGGGCAGTTTCTGTCTGTTTGACATTCTTTCTTGAAAGAAGTATCCTTCTAAATGGACTCTTAAGAAATACTCAGTCAACTGTGAATTAGGCCAGGTGAATAGTCTCCCAACTCCCATCCATTCCCCAAGATGAAGGAGGATCCATGGTTGATACTTAGCCTGCACGCACAGGCAGGAAACATGAGAGTCATCCAGTCATGAGACAAAGTACAGAGTCTCTGAGGTCCTTGCTTCACTCATTCAAGCTTCCATCTGACCCATGGCTCTCCTCCCACTCTGCACAACATCAGCCAGAACAGGCAGATTTACCTTCCAAGAGTCTGCTCCAAGCCGCAGGGGAAAAGACAAGGCTAGTCAGACATTTATGCCAAAACAAAGTTCGTCAAGAAAGAAACCAGACACAGGCAGGGAAGAATTTAAATTCAATTTAAATCCACATTGGACATGAGGCTCAGCCCCTCTTTAAATAATAGCCCATGTAGCTCTGATTTCTTCATTGGGGGAAAAGTCCTTTTTAAAATCTGGTCCACTTTCTCTAGAAAAGAGGATGAAACTTTCAACTGACTTCTATCTACGACTAACTCAGACAAAGTGACAGTCATTTGAAATGGTTCTTTCAAATTAACCATTCCTTCTTAGTCACCCTTTTAGAAGGCAACTACCGTATAGTATCTAGATATCTGGGTCCAGGAGAGCAACAATGCATATACTTCCTGGGAAGCAGTGCATAAAGCAATGGTTGTTCTGGAAGCTATGAACACTTGCTGAGGTGTTTTCCATTTACCCCCATATCCTGAGCTCTATTCTCTGACCTTCCCCACCATGCTCGGTGCCAAAGGAGGCTGACCTCAACAGACTGTAGCAAAAGGCTTCTCTGCCACCTGGAATCTGGCTGAGTCTGGCTAATAGTGGGCACTGGCAGAAGACTGGAGAGCAGGAAAAGGGTGAGATATGGAGAGTTGTTCCCCTGTCCCCTTCCCTACTGTGTTGTATGTAGAAAAAGACAGTATTGTGCTACCTAAAGCCACAAATCCTGTCAGGAAGCCCCTCTCATACAGCCACAATTCTTGCTGGGTTCCAATAACACCATTTCTTTCCCTTGCTCCTTCAGTCTTAGGGGTGATGATGGCTCCCAACTACTCATAGGCTTTCTATGCCTAACCATCACTTGTAGGTTCCCTTAGCCCTACACACCACCATAAGTAGTTCCTTCATTAAGCTCATTTCAGCTAAACTCCCGAGTATACCATCTGTTTCCTGCCAGGAGTCTGATGTATGTACTCACTTCTACAAATTTTATTCCACAGAATTCCAGAAGGTTTCCTAGCCAGAGAAGAGAGATCACTTGATCAAATTGCCTTTTCTAAAGAGGGTGATCTGCTTTTTCACAAACATTTGACATATTCTCCAAATACTATGCTTTCCTAAATCAAGGTTGCATTACTGTGTCTCTGCAATGAAAATAAGGTTTGAGCCAGTTCTCTTTTTGTATTATCTGTTCTCAGTCATTTATATTAGGGATAGGGGATGTTACAAACTCAATTACATTACTTGCCTCCCAATGAGGTATGTACAGTTCACCTTGCCTTAAATAGTAAATCAATCCATTTCCATGAAGGAGCTAATACTTACATAAATTTAATCACCCGTTTACTACTATCTGCTATTCCTCTTGCATTTTTCATCCTGATGATAAGAACCACCCACACACTGGAGAAATCATCTCAAATTTTTCATTTGCCCTCACATACACATCATGTCCATTAAATATAAAATACTGTGGACTTGAGTACCTAAGTGCAGGTTGAGTATCTCTTATCCAAAAAGCTGTGACCAGAAATGTTCTAGATTTCAGAGGTTTTTTTGATTTGGAAATGTTTGCATAGACTTTGCAGGTTGACTATCCCTAATTCAAAACTCTAATGTCTGAAATGCTCCAAAACTTTTTGAGCACTGACATGACACTTAAATCGCTTTGGAATTTTGAGCATTTGGATTTTGGACTTTCAGATTAGGGATGCTCAATCTGTATCTTCTTTCAAATTCATCCAGCTACTTCAGCCACACAGTCACAACCTTAGTTCAGGATCTGACCCTTTGACACCTAGATTATGAAAATATCTATAGTTTCTCCTTATTCTTCTTCATTCTTGTCACTGTAGCCAAACCAATATTTGGCAAAACACAAATATGTTCATATCACTTCCCTTTCATTCTCTTTCATTCTCAGTAAGATTCAAACTTCTTTATACTGGAGTAGAAGATTCCATAGAATATGGCTACTGATTACTTTTTTAGATTTAGCTTTGTCACCTATCTTTTGATACCATTTATCATCTTCATACTGCCCTCAGGCCTTTGCTTACATTGCTTCTTATCTACCACACTTTTACTTTTGCTGATTAACACTTAAATCGTAGCATATGGGCCTAGTATACATGAGCAATGTATTTATATTCCCCTTGTGCATGCTGATTTTGTTTGTAAAATGGTAATAAATACATATTTTAAAACCAAAACAGACAAAATACCTTACAAAATATTTAAACTAAAATATAAAACCACTTTCAACAAAAAGAAACATATATGCACCCTTAATTCACCCTGTTCCTCTCTCAGACCTATTTCAGGTATCATCATTTCTATAAATCTTTCCCATGAGCTCTCTCACCCCCAAACTGGTTTTGTGGCCCCCCTATGATGTTTTAGCCCCTCCTCTTTATTTTTCCTAGCACTTAATGCACCACCATCCCTTTCAGGCACCCATGTGTTGGTCAGCTTGTCATGTTGTGGGGGCTTGCGTGTTGCTGTGATGCTGAAAGCTATGAGACCAATATTTCAGACACCAGCAGGGCCACCCATGGTGGACAGCTTTCAGGTGAACTTTCAGGCTAAGACTGAATGGGAAGAAGGACTGGGCAGCTCACTCCAGAAATAATTAGCCATTGAAAACCCTATGAATAGCAGAGAAGCAGTATTGAATTTAGGCTGAAAAATGAGCCCAGGCTGGAAGGCATTCAAGAAATGACTGGGGAAGGGTGGCCTCCTCAAAGTAGAGTCAATCTTAATGGGGTGAATGGAGTAAACCTCCTGGGACCTCCTTTTGCTGATGTAGCACAACTCAAAATAAGAAGAAACATAGTGGCTGCAACATCGGGCTCAAACATCAAAAAATTGTGTACATGGTACAGTGTTGGTTAGTGTTTCATTTTGTTGTATATAGAGTCACTATGAGTCAGATTCAACACAATGGCACCAAACAAAAATCCCTTTTGGAGCGAGAAACCATACCTTCATCCTATTAATTCAGTACTTTGCATAGATTGTGCCAATATAGTAGGACACTCTAGAAGTATTTCCTGAATGAATGACTAAATGAATGAGTGAATTAGGACTGTAATATATGCTTGAATTCACTTATGTACATAAAACCAATATAAGAACTTTGACTCTGAGTGAGGGTATATAACCCATTAACCCATTTTTTCCATTACGCTCCCTCTATGTAGGATTCGACCCAAACCATGCCAGAATAGAAACAGATGAGATGACCTTTTGAGTCACAGGCCCTCCCCAGTCCCTAAAGTTGTAGTTCTGGAACAATAAAACTGTCCGAAATTAAGTGGGCGGAAGGGTGAGACTAATTTTGCTCCCAGGAGACACCAAGTTCTTCTACATCATCCATCAGCCTTGACTACAGATGGGATGGAGGCCAGACCTAAAAATACATCAGCTGTAGGTGACATCAGGGCTGTGTCCTTTCATGTCTAACTCATCTGAGATGGAGGAGAGATCATTTGACGAGCAATCATTAAAACAAGTGGAAAAACTTGTATCATACTAGAAGTGACTACAGGGGCAAAATGCCACTGAGGATTTCCCAGTCAATTATAATGAACTCTGATAGAAATTTCAATGAGGATCCAGCAGAAATATCTTTGTCATCATCACTGTGAATTCATATTTATTAAGTGCCCAAAAATGTTAGTCTCTTCCCAGAACATTTGATGAACACCATTTCTGTATCTATAAGAAATTAAGGAATACTTGCCACTGTACTTTGATCCCAGTCACCCAGTCAAAAGAGAAAATGAATGCCTATAAATATTCTAAAGCATAATGCAGAAGGGGCCCCAGACCATATGCAAGCAAACTTGATTAATGTTTTCCCAACTGGGAATTACCCTCCCACCAAGCTTACCCACAACTGCTAAGGAAGAAAAACAGAAGATATAGTCCTGAGAAAATTTGAACAGTGGTATTCTAGATATATTTGGGGAGAAAAATTACCCAGGAAGGGCCATATAAATAGAGTGGTAGGGACTAGCACTGTCCATCTCCTGATCCCTGCCTAAACAACTGTTCTTATTGTTGTTGTTAGGTGCCATCAAGTGGAGTCTGACTCACAGAGACCTTATGCACTATGGAATGAAACACTCCTTGAAGTTGTGCCATGCCTGGCACCATGTCAGTGCTTCTCTGGTATTCATAGGGTTTTTCAATGCCTGATTGTTTCAGGAGTGGGCTTCCAGGTCCTTTTTCCATTGTTTTGCTGTGCTGGGGATGAAACCCAGGGCTTCAAAGAGAGCATAGCAGCACTCTACCAACTGAGCTAAACTCTACCTCCCAACTATTCTTACTCAGCCTTTTATTTGTAAAGTAATTAGGAGACAGGTACTGTCGAATTCTGAAAAGCTTCTTGGTTATGCAGTTACCATTCCAGTAAGGATCTTCTTCTTATTTTTCACAAAGAAGCATATTGGGACTTGAAGGTAATCGGAAACTCTTGTTGGGTAAATGTTTTAGAGAATCATTATTCTAGATGAATTTTGTAAATAGCTACTGAAGTGAAAATGCATGACAAGTGGTTAAAAAGCATGCAAACACTAGGCTACACTACTGGCAGATGTGTGCCAATTGGCCTTGGCTTAGGACCTCTTTTCAGGGCTCCCTTCCCTCCCCTTTCCCACCCAGTACAATCAATATTCTTTTAAAGCTCAAGGTTTGAGGCAGTGGTCAAGCTCCATGGCATAGGAATTGGTGTTCCTCATGATGTTCTCCACCAACATGACGGGCTTGGGGTTTCTTCCAGCAAAGCAAGAGAGCCATGTGCAGATCAACATGGCAGCAGCTGCTCCACTTCCAGCACAGTAATAGGCCCAGCCAAGCCGACAGGTACCTGTGGAAACAGGCATAGAGACATGAGGGGTGGGTTGTCTTCTCATATATTCTCTTGGTAATGAATTACTAAAATGATCCCTGAAAGTATGTTGCTATTAGGTACCAGTGAGTAAGGTCTGACTCATAGCAACATTATGTACAACAGAATGAAACACTCCCCAATTCTGTGCCAGGCACATGATCTTTTTTATGTGTAAGCCCATTGTTGCAGACACTGTGTCAATACATCTAGTTGAGGATCTTCCATTTTTTTGTTGACCTGTCACTCTCCCAAACATGATGTCCTTCTCCAGGGATTGGTCCCTCCTGCCTACATGTCCAAAATACATCAGCTACAGTCTAGTCATCCTTGTTTTCAAGGATCACTCTGGTAGCACTTCTAGGATGGATCTATTGGTTCTTTTGGAAGTCCATGGTATATTCAATATTTGCCTCCAGAACCATAATTCAAAAGCACCAATTCTTCTCCTGTCTACCTTATTCAATGTCCAGCTTTCACAAGCATATGATGTGACTGGAAATACCATGGCATGAGTCAGGCACACCTTTCTCTTCAAAGTGACATCTTTACTTCTCAACACTTAACGAGGTCTTTTGCAACAGCTCTTCCCAGTGCAGTGTGTCTTTTTACTTCTTGACTGCTGCTTATGTGGGTGTTGATCATAAAACAAAGTAAAACAAAATCTTGGACACCTCTAGCTTTTATCCATTTATCATAACATTGCTTACTGACCCAGTTGTAAGGATTTTTGTTTTCTTGATGTTGAGGCGCAATTCATACTGAAGGCTGTGTTCTTTGATCTTCATCATGTTTCAAATCCTCTTCACTTTCAGCAAGCAAAGTTGTGTCATCTGCATAAGGCAGGTTGTTAATTAGTCTTCTTCTAATTCTGATGCCAAATTCTTCTTCATAAAGTCCAGCTTCTCAGATCGTTTTCCCAGCATAGATATTGAAGGGGTATGGTGAAAGAACACACCCTGTCACATGCCTTTCCTGACATTAAACCAAGCTTGTTGTTGTTGTGAGTGCCATTGAGTTGGTATCCGACTCATAGAGACCCTACATACAACAGGTGAAACACTTTGTGAATCCTTCTCTGCTGTTTATAGAGTTTTCAAGTGTGGATTGATTTTTGGGAGTGGGTTGCTTGGTCCTTCTCTCAACCCTACGGTATCTGGTGTTCTCAGGTAGTCTCCCATCCAAGTACTAACCAAGCCTGACCCTGCTTAGCTTCCAAGATCTGACAGGATCAGATGCCACAGTGCTATGCCTGCAGGCATTAAACCAAGCAGTGTTTTCTTTCTCTGTTCAAATGACTGCCTCCTTGTCCATGTACAGATTCTTCACAAGTACAATTAAGTGTTCTGGCGTTCCCATCCTTCACAATGTTATACATAATTTGTTGTGATCCACACAATCAAATGCCTTTGCATAGTCAATAAAAGATAGATGGACATCTTTCTGGTATTCTCTGGTTTTGGCCAATATCCATCTGAAGTCAACAATTATGTTCCTAGTTCCATACACTCTCCTGAACCTGGTTTGAATTTTTGGCATTTCCTTGTCAATATACTGCTGTGGTCACTTTTGAATGATGTTTAAGAAAATTTTACTTGTGTGTGATAATAATATCATTTAATAATTTCCACATTCAGTTGGATCTCCTTTCTTGGGAATATGCACAAATATGGGTCACTTCCAGTCAGTTGGCCAGGTAGCTGTTTTCCAAATCCTTTGGATGCACAATTGAGAACCTCTAGTGCTACATCTGTTGTTAAAACATCTTAATTGATATTCCATCAATTCCTGGAGCCTCATGTTTCACCAATTCCTTCAAGGCAGGTTATACTTCTTCCTTCAGGATCTTTGGTTCCTAATCATATGAAAGCTCTTAAATTGGTTGATCATCACAATTCTTTTCTGTATAATGACTCTGGGTATTCCTTTCATCTTCTTTTGATGTTTCTTGCATTGTTTAATTTTCACTATAGAATCCTTCACTATTGCCAGTTGAGGCTTGAATTTTTTCTTCAAGTCCTTAAGCTTGAGATAAACAAACTGTGTTCTTCCCTTTGGTTTTCTATCTCCAGCTCTTTGCACATGTCATTATAATATGTGATTTCATCTTCTGGAGATGCCCTTTGAAATCTTCTGTTTACTTCTTTAACTTATTCATGTCTTCCTTTTACTATAGCTGTGTGTTTTTCTTAGACAAATTTCAGTCTCTTTTGCCATGTAAATTGGTCTTTTCTTTTTTTCTGTATTTTTAATAACCTTTTGATTTTCTCATGAATGATGTCTTTGATGTAATGACACAACTCATCTAGTCTTCGATCATGAGTGTCTAACACATCAGACCTGTTTTTGAGGTGGTCTCTGAACCAAGGTGGGCTATACTGAAGGTCATACCTTGGCACTCCTACATTTGTTCTAATTTTCTTTAGTTTCAGTTTGAACCTGCATATGAGCAGTTAGTTGATGGTCTGATCTACAATCAGCACCTGGTCTTGTTCTGACTTCTGATATTGAGGTTCCCATCATCTCATACATAAATATAGTCAATTTTGTTCCTGTATTTTCCATCTGGTCATTCATTGGGTATAATCGCTGTACATATTGGTGAAAAAATGTATTTGCAATGAAAATTTGTTGGTCTGACAAAATTCTGTCGTGGAATCTCCAGCATTATTTCTTTCTCCAAGACCATATTTTCCAATCATTGAGCCTTCTTCCTTGTTTCTAACTTTTGCATTCCAATCACAGTAATTATCAGTGCATCTAGATTGCTTGTTTGATCAATTTACAACTGCAGAAGCTGGTAAAAATCTTCCATTTCTCCATTTGTGGCCCTACTAGTGGGTGAGTAAATTTGAATAATAGTCATATTAACTGGCTTTCCTTGTAGGCTTGTGGATATTAGTCTATCATTGACAACATTGGTCTTTAGAACAGATCTTGAGATGTGTTTTTTGATGATAAATGCTACCCCATTTCTCTTTAATCTGTCATTCCTGGTATAGTACACTATATGATTATCTGATTCAAAATGGCTAATACCCATCCATTTTAGCTCACTGATTCCTAGAATGTCTATGTTTATGCATTCCATTTCACTTTTTATCATTTCTAATTTTCCTAGATCCCTGTAGCTTTGCCACTGTGGTGGACAATCCTGTCAGATCTCGGAAGCTAAGCAGGGTTGGTCCTGATTAGTACTTGGATGGGAGACTGCCTGAGAACACCATGTGCTACAGGGTTTGAAGAAGGACCTGGCTACCCACTCCCAAAACACAATCTGCCATTGAAAACCTTATGCATAGAAGAGAAGCACTGACAATAGTGTTTCATTTGTTGTACATAGGGTCACTATGAGTTGGACAGTACTCAATGGCACCTAACAAGAACAACAACAACAAATTTTCCTAGATTCTTACTGTCCACATTGTATGTTCCAATTATTAATGGATGTTTACAGTTGTTTTTTTTTTTTCATTTTGAATCATGCCACATCAGCAAAAGAAGGTCCCTGGGATTTTACTCCATTCCCGTTATTAAAATCAACTCTACTTTGAGGAGGCCACCCTTCCCTATTTGTCTTTTGAGTGCCTTCCAGTGTGAGGTGCCCATTCTGGTACTATATCTGACAGAATTTCTCTGCTATTCATAGGGTTTTAATGGCTGTTTCAGGAGTGGGCTGTCAGATGCTTCTCCCTAGTCTGTCTTAGTCTCGAAGCTCAGCTGAAACCTGTCCACCATGGATGACCCTGCTTGTATCTGTAATACTTGTTGCATAGCTTTCAGTATCACAGAAACATCCAAGCCCTCATAGTACAGCAAACTGTCAGACATGTGGGGACCTCCATGTCTAGTTTTCACAAGTTCTCTTTGGGATATTATGGTTAATGTATGCAACTGGGTTTCTCATTTTTCCTTTTCTCTTTTTCTGACTGCTAGTCTCTACCTTAGAGTTGTTGTTTATTGTTAGGTACCATTGAGTCAGGTCCAACTCATAGTGATCCTATGTACAAGAGATGAAACACTTCCTGACACTATGTCAGTGTTTCTTTGCTATCGACAGGGTTTTCAATGGTTGATTGTTCTGGGTTTGTTTCAGGAATGTGATGCCAGATGCTACTACTGTTTTTACACTGCTGAGGACTGAACCAAGGTCCTCAGAGAATGCAGAATGGCACTCTACCAACTGAGATAAACCCTAGCCCCCATCTGCTTTAGAGAGAAGTTATAAAATTTTATTTTCCTATTAGAGCAGGAACCCAGAGGTGGTATCAGTAGTGATGATGTGTTGGTGCTAATGGCAATGATGACAAGAACAACTTGATCAAGTGATAAACATTATGCTAAGCTCTTTGCTCATATACCTCATTGATCACCACAGTAACTACTTGAGATAAGTACTCTTATTATCCATGCCTTAAAAAAGATTAGGCAGCTAAGGTACTGGTAAATTGTAAAAAAGAAATCACAGCTAGATCATGGTAGAGTCAGGTTATGAGCAATGGTTGATGATGACTCCAAAGCTCCACACTTCTAACCAAAGAGATATACTACCACACATGAGCTGCTTTCAAAGAGCCATGACTTACATCATCAGGAGATTTGACAGGCAAAATCAAATACCTTCCTTCTTACTTCCTATATCTATTCTACCCTAATAGAATTATATGTTGCAATCAAAGCCAAGAATCTAAGGGGATATTTCAGTTTGGAGGGTAATGGAAAAGGTTATGTGCTCAAATACATCCACCCTACGACCTACCATTTTTTTCAAAGGTGGGTTCTTATGTTTTGGGCATTTGTGATTTTTCTGCAATCTTTCAAAAGTGTTAATGTGAAGAGCAAGAAGAAGAGATATTATTTTATGAAGTATCAGAGTAACTAGGTGCTAAAATAAACTGCTTAAGCAAAGGGAATTACAGAAATTGTGGTAGGTCTCCAAAGATACAAAATTGCAGAGAGGTTCTAATAGGAGAAATGGGTAGTAATCTTTATCTACCTCACAGTCTTCAATAAAGCTAATCTTTACTACACTCAGTTGAAGATGTCAAGACTGATATTTGTGACAAGATAGGTAAAAGGCTAAATCCAATCAAGTAACCAATTATTTCTGTTTGCATGGTACCCATGTGTCATAGAAAGAGTCTAAGATGGTCCCAAGTTAAGTTGCTGTCCTTTTTCATATATTGTTGTTAGGTGCTGTCAAGTTGTTATCCAACTCTTAGCGACCCTACATGCAACAGGCAAAATACTATTGTCAGTGCTTCTCTGCTGTTCATAGAGTTTTCACTGGTGGATTGATTTTTGGGAGTGGATTGCCAGGTCCTTTTCCCAAGCTTACAGCACCTGGTGTTCCCAGGTGGCCTCCTATCCAAGTACTAACCAGACCCGACCCTGCTTAGCTTCTAAGATCTGAGGGGATCGGATCCCAGAGGGCTACAGCTGCAGGCCTTTTTCATATAGGTCAGTCTAATTTATATCTAATTTCTCACCTAAGAAATAGTCTTTCCATCACTAAGTCATCACTCCTGTTCTCTCTTCTTCCAAAAACACCTCTCCTTTTATTAATCAATTCAATTCATACCATTCACAGAATAACATTCAGGACTTGGCACCTGCTGGAAGACTCTGCTGATTCATTCCGGGGGCTCAAGTCACCTCAGCGAAGCAGCTACCTAGGAATTTATTTGTGCATCTCATATAAAGCTGTATCTGTTGGATAAAATATTGGGAGGAACATTTGCATTTCACATGTTTTTCATCTGCCATTTCCCCAGTCCAGATTGGTGGTTCAACAATGTAAGTGTATTTCTTTCTTTTCTTGATAATGCTTCACATGCTCTGTCAATGGTGGATGCAATTTCAACATGTGTGATCTAGCCTAATAGCACTTTGAAGCTGAATACTATTGCATTTTCAACCTTCAACACCCCAAACTCTGATTTAAATTTTTAATTAAAGTTGAAAAACCAGCTAAAGTAGTATTCTTTTTGTTTCTATAATGTGCTATGGGCTTTTCCACCAAAAGGCCTATTCATATTTCCTTCCCATGCCTAATATGCTTCCTGAATTTGTATGAGTGTAAATGCACTTCCCACCATTCTCTTTGCTTAGTCAATGTTCTGTCATTCTTGAAAGTTCAGCTCAGTTATGAAATCTGCCATGAAATTTTCCCTGGTCCTCATCAAAGTCTCTTATGGTACCATGAATTTGTCCTTCTGCGCTCAACTATCTATTCCCTTATTACCTCCTATGACAAACATCATATGTTAATCCTTCTGAGGAACTAGTACCTTACCAGTAGTACTTTACCAATACCCGGGCAGGTCATACAACTTTTGTAAACTCTGTGGCCCCACCCAAAATCCCAGTGAAAGCCAATCTACAACAGTTATGAAAACCTCAGAGAGAAGGTAGATTTGAAAGAGAAACTTGGTTAGATGAAGGAATCCAACTATCATCAAAGTAGCTTCAACATGAAAGACAATGGTGGGGTTTGGGAACAGTACCCTGAAGAACACCATTTTGAGATCATCAGCCAATAGATCTATACCTGCTCTGATTGCCCCTTTCCCAAGTCACATACACATGCACATCCACATGCTCACACATTCACATTCACACTCACTCACTCATTTACTAATTTGAAGTAGGAGGGTTTGTAAATGCTTTGGAATTCACAGTGAAAACTGGAGAGTCGGGAAACCTTCAACTTCTGCCATCATTGGGAGGAAGGTTGCACACTCTTTACAGAGTGGAATATGAGGCTCAGGAACAAAAGAAAGGTACATTAGGAGAAGCAGAGAGGTAGAGGCAAGGATCCAAATCAAATCTCTTTACTCACAATTTGGTATCCTGCCCCCTATTGGTTTTTTCATCTTCCCATCAAAAAAAATATTTTTTCCTCGTCCAGGACCCTTGACCTATAAGCTCCAAAGAGGAGGCTCCTAATTCAATTTGTTGCAGACTCCCCTGAGCTTTCCTGTAGCCCCTACAACCAAAGTCTGTGGTCATACTGCAGAGTTCAGAGCTACCTCTGAAGTAAGCCCACTGTCAAACAACTTCTTCCTCTTCATCTTAGTCCCAATTTAGTCTAGACAGGGTATCAGAGCTATCATTCTGCTTCTTTGCTTGCCTGTCAGGTCATCACCTCATTAGAATAGCATGGATATTTCTATTAGGTATATGCACTCTGGGACCAGGGAAAGACTTTTTTCCCTAAATGAAAGGAATACATGCATAGCCTGCCATCACCCCAAAGCCCTGAGCAGGAAGCAAGCTGACAGAGCGGGTATCTCCAGAGTAAAGAGCTAGCTAAAAAAGGCCTCAGTAAACCTTCTTGAAGTCAGAATCATCTACTACTGGGTTGGGAGTCACAGTGAAGTACTCTCATTGCCACCTCAAGTGCACTCTGAATTTCCTCTCCCTGACATTTCTCTTAGGTCACTAAATAGCATCTAAGCCCCAGCATGCTACCAAATGGGAGGCTCAAGAGAAACAGAGGAAATAGACCTTTTATCCCACTTCCTTCCTATAACCTTACCTGCTGTCTGCTTGTGAGAACAGAAAAGTCACATCATTGCTTTGCCAAAAAAAAAAAAAAGCAGACCTTTTAAGAATATCTTTCCACTTTGCAAACTACTGTCAGTATACAGCTGCTCCAAAGAAAGACTGGACACTGGTCTGACAGCCTACAGAAGAATTTCTTTATAGAAAGATGAAAAAGCAGGAAGCAGTGGCAGTAAGCTAGCACTGTTTTTCTCCACTCACATTTTAGCAAGTTCATTGGACCATCATCAATCCATAAATCTTATTCTTAGAAGTATTACAGATCCTTATATTCTTTTGAAAAATATTTATTGAATACCTACTATGTGCCACGCCTGTTGAATACATAGTGTCATTTGATTCTCACAACTGCCATAATTATTTCAATTTATAGTGGAGGGAAGTACTTTCAGAAAGCAAATGAGTTGGCTAACTTATGAGTATTAGAGTTGAAATTTGACCAGGGCTAATTTAAAGTTTGGGCTGGGATTTAGCTCAGTTGGTAGAGCGCTGCTCTGCAGTCTCTGAGGTCCCGAGTTCGATTTCCAGCACCACAAAAATAGGAGAAGGGCCTGGCAATCCACTCCCAAGGCAATCCCAAAACAGTCAGCCATTGAAAACCCTATGAGGGTCACTATGAGTCGGACACTGACTTGACGGCACCTAACAACAACAATAACAATTTAAAGCTCAAAGCTAAAAATTTACAGCTCAAGGCTATTACTTTCATTCATGCCAGGAGAACAAAACCAGGAATACAAATTGCTAAGGTGTAAATTGTATGGCAAGGTACCATATCTTAAAACAGTCACATCACTTTTCTTGGCCTAAATTTCCTCTTCTTTAAGTAGAAGAGGTTTTGCTAAAGATATTTTTTAAAGTGCATTACAATTTAAACTTCCCATTATACTATGAAAATGATATATATGGCTAGATTTTAGCTTAGTTGGTAGAACATTGCTCTGTACTTTTTGAGGTCCTGGGTACAATCCCCAGCATGGCAAAAAATGGGAGAAAGATCTGACAGCCCACTCCCAAAACAATCCTGAGACAATCAGCTATCAAAAATTCTATGAATAGCAGAGAAGCACTGGCATAGTGTCAGGCATGGCACAGTGTCAGGGAGTGTTTTGTTCTGTTGTACATAGGGTCGCTTTAAGTCAGACCTGACTCAACGGCACCTAACAACAACAATAACATCAAAATGATAAGTGCTTGAAGAGACATATGACTAAAATACTATAGGAATATTCAGGGAAAGAAGAATTATTAATAGCTGGGAGAATTCAGGCTCAGGTAAGGCTTGGTATAGGAGATAGCATTTTAACTTTCCTTTAGCAGTGAAAAGAGGCATAAGAGAGGGTTGATGAAAACAAAGTTGCAAGAATGAGAAAGCAGATGATTTGTTTTAGAAGTAGCACCCTGTTCAGAGTTGCTTCATGAAAGGAGTTACAGTTGGCAATTAATAAGCCAAATGTACATCTGTAGGGGTCACAGACATCTGATCTTTTTCACAAGTAGTAGAGAACAATGGATTCTTTCTCTCCAAGAGATGATTTGATAGAGCAAGTTCAACTTTGGCACTACTGATATTTCAGGCTGGAAAATTCTTTGTTGAGGAATATGTATGGGGAGGAGGTTGTCCTGGGCATTCTAGCATCCTAGCTTCTAGTACTAAGTGTTTCCAGTAACTTATTCTTTTTTCCCTAGTTTTGAAAATTACAAATTTTGTGAAATGTCTGTAGGGGAGGGCGGGTTGCTTTTCATTGAGAGCCACAATATCAGAGATATAGCTCAGGAAGATGAACCTGAACACTCTGTGTGTATAGTTGAAGGTATGTTAACGCTATAGAGAATAACAGTTAACTAGAAGCCAAGGGCACTGCTGAAATCCAACAATACATAAAACAATTCCATACAACAAAGAATTATTGCTTTTATGTACCATTGAATCAGGTCCAACTCATAGCGACCCTATGGAACTAAACACTTCCAATACTGTGCCATGCCAGGCACTATGTCAGTGCTTCTCCACTATTCATAGGTTTTTCAATGGTTGATTGTTTGGGGATTGTTTCATGAGTAGGCTGCCACATTCTTCTCTTGTTTTTGCAGTGCTAGGGATCAAACCCAGAACTTCAGAGAGCACTCTACCAACTTAGCTAAACACCCGATCTGAATAGTCTAGCCAAAAATATCAATATTGTCAAGGTAGAGCAACTCTCATCTAGGCAAACAAAGAATATTTACACTTGAAATTCCCTTCAAAATGAGTCTTAACAACTGGAGGATTAGCTCATCAGAATGGCGTATCCTCAGTTAGGAATGATTATGTATGGTTCCTTCTTGACTTGAGAAGCAGATGGGTCCTGAGACATTGTCAGCCTTCAGCTTTCTAGTTTGCTAGCCCTGGAAAGCTGGGGGAGGTCATGGAGAGAGATCTCACAAGGTACTGAGGAGGAAGCACTGATTTCCTGGGAGCCAAAGAAGTGCAGACTTTGGAGAAATCCTTTAACTCCACTGAGTCTAAACTCTCACCTTAAAAGGGGGGAAAACAATTAAGTAACTGCCTAAAGATAGAGTATGAGGACAAGATAAATTCTTGCAATCCCTTGAGAAACAGCTGGGCTCACCGCTGCCTGCCCTTTGGGTTGAATGCACTGACTGTGAGCCTGCACTCTAGGCTTGTTCAACAGTTTGTTTCCTCAGAAAATACTGCAGTGAGCTGAAATCACATGTAGAGATTTTCTCTCCATCCATGCCTGGATGTCTGTGAAGAGAAAGATTGAGTAGTAGCATTGGGGGAGAGAAGAGATTCTAACTGCAAATTAGATTTTTGCAAACTTTCTGGATGAGCTCTGAGATAAGCCTGTTCCTTTTTGTGTGCTTCTGTATCATTTCTTAACACCCTATCTGTGAGTCACTCTATTCCAGTGTTGAATGTGCTATGACAAGATCCCTCATAAAAGTTATTAAATCATCACTCAGCAGTGGGTCTGACATTTAAATCAAGGCATGCTTTTATTCCAAGTTGCAAATCAAATTGGTTTGTAGTTGACGCTGTTTCCTTTGATTTAGCATTAAGTTATGTTATTACAGATCTACTATCTACAGAAAAGGTGTTACATTATGACAGTTAAACTGACCACATTTTCTAGAGCTCCAGTCCTGTGCCCTTCAGGAGCATAATTCCTGACCAGCTATTGAAGGGTCCTGATGAGCTACTGGGAGGAGTTAGCCCCAAATTAATGCTTGTGGTATGGCCTAGTATTGGTATTAGCATCAGAGTTAGGAATCAGAATAGTACAGAGTGGCTTCCCCTTCAGGGGACATGTCCAGATACCAGCTTAGAAGCCAAGAATGCTGGAGAACTAATCTGAAGAAAAGAGTCCTTCTTGGAGAAAAAAAGAAGCAATATTGAAAGAGAAAGGCATACAAAGAGAGTGAGATAAGTCTGCTTTTGAGTTTCTTGTCTATTCTCTTGGAAAGAATCATCTGATGGAATTCCTTTCCCCTGAAAGCCTGGAGGAAGAGATAGGGAAGCAAGGATATAAGCAGAACATAATGACAACTGCCACCTCCCAAACTGACTAGGGCTAGATGAGATAAAATGAAACTTTCAGACATATGAAGGTTTGATTTGACTCATTTTTACCAAGAATCAAGCTCTAAGAACAGCCACTATAGGAAAAAACATGCTTGAGACCAAGGATCCGTTCTGGTAGGAGAGACGTTGATGGGAAGGGGAGAGATAAGAATTATAAAGGAGATTGGAGATTCAGAGGAGGGCAAGATGGGATAAAGCCATTTGGAGAATGTAAATAATTCAGGGGTGTAGAGAGGAGGTTGCATTTCTATGTAAAAGTGAGTTTCAAATTCTAGGAATTATTAGAATCAGAAGATTGGTGAAGTGTTTCAGGTAGAATACAAACATAACAATGTTGACATCTGTTTTTATCTAATACACTCCAATAACCATAAAGTTTGAGAAGCACTGTTCTAGCCTTAGATAGGCAAAATAAAGCAAGGAATGACCCTGTGTGTGAAGGAAGACCTACATTTAGAGCCTGAATATCATCTCCATCCCCAGCCCTAGTGCAAGGAGCCAAGATAGATATGCAGAGAAGTCTGTTTGGGAGCCACCTGGGTTAGCCTTCACAATCACGCCCACCATGAATTAGGCTGTCTACACTGACCTTGAAGGAAAGACCTTCACACAAAGAGATATCTAGGAATCCTTTAGAATTCAGTGGAGTAGAGAGTGAGGGGAAGGTGTATAGAAAGATCAAAGAATATAAAGAAACTAAAGAAGGGCCAATGGAGTAGAGAAAAGGAAGATTAGAATGCTAAGGTCCAAGTACATGGGGAATGAGGACTGGGAAGAATTAAGCTCTTTGGCAGCCCTCTTCCTTAGGAGGGTGTTATTTTTCCCAAAGCAGATGCAGGTCAGGAAAACTAACTATTCTTCTCATCACTATGGCACTATCTATGTTTATGATACCATGCTACAACCCATCTCCCAAACTGCCGTTTGCTGTGCATGGTGACGGTGGGGGAAGAGGGGTTGCTATTTGCTGACTTGGCATACTTTTGCCATAAGGGCCTGAATTTTATGTCAGCATGAGCAGCAGGGGTTTGAAAGAAGCTGGGGGTCCCATCTGTTCAGAGATGACTTTAGATTTTAGGGTATCCATAGGTAGGAATATAGAAATATTTTCAATGCAGCCAAGCTAAATGAGCAGAGAACTTTTTCCACTAGGTTCCAGCAAACACAGATGAATAATCTCCAAAGATAAAGCAAAGCCAACAAATTTAAGAGCAATTGCCAAACACCCTACCCACCACGGCCCCCAGTAAAAAGACAGCCAAAGCTATGAGAACAACCCTGTTCTCGCACTCCAGCCTGGGTGTGAGTGTCACCAGCAGCCCAGATTGGAGGCCCAGAACCTAGTGAATATTCCAGAGAGCTGTCGGAATCAGTTGGCAGAGGAGAAAGAAAAAGAAAACAACCTCTAAAAACTTCATTTTTTCAGGTAAACATGTCATTGTTAATAATCACCAATGTTTTGAACCAGTGAGGTAAGATGAGATCTGCTAGTGAGTAGAACATGCTAGGTTCTCAATGTCACCTTGGTCCAACCCAGTGCTCTGAAGGGTAATGGAAGTCGGAGGAGCATGCAGTAAAGAACCAAGTCCTCAAGATGACAGACATGCTTGATTTGTCTGATTTTTTTCTCTCCTACACATTTCTGCCAAGCCAATTGAGTCTTACTGAAGTCTTCCCTGTCACAATTGAACATTTGCTTCTGAACTCTCCTGATGTTTTGCCAGCCTGTATTTCTTTCTCTTTCACTTCTTATATAGCCACCCTGTCTTAGCTACTCTGCTCATCTTTTTCTTCATGAGGAAGAATCATTTTTCAGGCCAATTTAAGTTGTGGTTCTTAGTCTTTCTCCAGACTGACCCCTCTCTGCCCTGAAAAAAACTCCCATGTCCTTGTATTGCCCTTTGTGTAGCTCATCAGCTATATCTGGAGCAGCTTCTCAGAATAGCTTTGGCACTCTCCCCAAGGAGCTAAGTCAAAAATCAGCTAACCAAGGATTAGACCTCTTTCCCTCAGCATGAGCTCCCTACGACACTTGGCTTCTCTGAAATTGGCCCTTCTCCTCTAACATCTGCTCAACAGTCTTCTGCTTACATCCACTTGAACTTTCTCTCACCATTAAGTCAGTAACTATAATTGTTGTTGTTGGGTGCCATCGAGTCGGTATCCGACTC